>JANRGW010012366.1:10244-22741 GCA_024733675.1 Psilopsiagon aymara | reverse complement strand
CTGGCACAGGGTGCCCAGAGAAGCTGTGGCTGCCCCATCCCTGGCAGTGTTCAAGGCCAGGTTGGACGGGGTTTGGAACAACCTGGTCTAGCGGAAGGTGTCCCTGCCCATAGCAGGGGGTTGGAACTGGGTGAGCTTTAAGGTCCCTTCCAACCCAAATCAGTCTGGGATTCTGTGACTTTGCATGTGGCCTGGTCTGGGACACTCTGGGAGCAGGCAGTGGAAGAACTGGCAGCTGGTTGTGAGCTGGAGCCATCAGTCCCACTCCCTGGAAGCTGTTAGAGAAATTCCCTTCCCTAACTATTATATCAACCAGTCTTTATAGTTAATACATATATTCAAATTATACAGTGCAATGTAACAAGGTAGTCGAATTTTACTGGAGACTTTGTTGTTGTTCATGCTTGAGTAAACCAAATGAAAGCACAGCCTAGCCCTGGAAATAAGGACTTTGCTTCATGGAAGTGGTCCATGAAGGATAAAGGGTACCCTAGGTCAACCAATAAAATACCAGCATCCTAATTACTCGGACACTGCTTCAGAACCCTCCCAGCATCTTCTGGCATCACAGTAACCCCAGCAAAACTCCAGGGACATCTGGAACAACAAGCAAGCAGCAAGACTGCTGGAAAAATATCACTTCTTCACAAACTTTTACTGTGATTAGTACCAGTAATGTGAATGCTTGCAATTAGCCAAGTTGTCTTGTACCTGAAGGTTTGATGGGAACAGGAAACCTGTGCAAAACCACCTTTGGGGTGCCCAGTTTGGCTGGAACACCTTGTGCAGGAATAAATATTTATCCTTGCAGTTCTCTACTCTGCATCCAGGCTCAGTCCTCAGCTGGCACAGGTGAGCCCTGCAAGCATCTCCTGCAGCAAAGCAGCAGTGCTGATCCCAGATGCTGGTGAGCGGAGCTGGTGGCAGTGCGGCTGTGGGTGCATAAGGACTTCTTTAGGAGCTTCCTGCTGTCTGTGCACAGTGGCTGCTTTGTGTGAGGGGCCAGCTGGATGCTCACCTCAGAAGGCCTCTGTGTGCAGAAGGAATGGTGTCCTGAGAGCACCGTGTCCTTCACTTGCTGTCCCCAAAGGCCCTCATCACCTTTTCAACCTCCAGCTGCTGGAAGCTCTCCCTGTGCATTGGTCTGTAAATGCCGGCATGGCAGGGGCTGCCCATGGAGTGTGGGGGGCTGCACCTGTTTTGTCCTCGCTGCCCACCCCCCCGAGTCAGGAGCAGGGGAGCAGCTCAAGTGCTCAGTGAGCTGCAGAGCTGCAGCTTTAACTGCACGTACGTCAGCTCCTGTTGGAGCTGTTGCAGAGTGAAGTCTCCCAGCCACAAGGAAGCATGGCCCGAAGGAAGCATGACCCCCAGTCACCGTTCCCTCCTTTGCCTGGAGTCAGGGCATCCCACTGCACTTTCCCGGTACCTGCCAAAGGGTCTGGTGAAGAACCTTGGCTGTGCAGGACATGCAGGGCAGCATGTGCAACCCATCTCCCAGTCCTGCACTGGGGAGATCTTCAGTGTGGCCCTCAACAACACTGGTGCTGGGAGGAACATGAACACCACATGACCCCATGATACCTGCACCCCGAGCTCTGCAAGAGCACACTGCTGTGATCATAGTCCCCAGCTCTCAGCATGAGCCTTGCACGAGGAGCATGGGGCTGCTCCCATGCAACAAGCAGAGCAAGGAGGACACCCTTCCTACAGACACTTTTCTTTTATTAGAGGTTTATTAGAGGATACAAGGAGCTGGACCATGCCGCTTGCCACCAGCTCTCTGCCAAGCCCCCTGATGTGCCAGGAGTGCTGGCAGAAGCAGGCACTCCTGTACTGGTCCCCATTACCCACAGGGCTTTCCTTGTAGCCTTTGTGCTGTGGTGGCTTTGCCCTAGCAGCCTTGAGCAAGCATTACAGGAGAGGGATGTCTCTAATTGGACAAGAACTGGGAACACTGAGATGAACCCACTTCATCACTTCCAAGAAGAGACCCTGGCTGGGCCACACACCCGCCTCCAAATGGGGTCAAAACTCATATGGGGACACAAAGGCTGTGACCTTGAAGACGCGCTTGCCCAGGAGGGCCTTGCGGGAGAACTCACTCATCTCCAGCTCCACCTCCAGCGTGGCTGGTCCCACCACGGGGCTGGTGATCACCAGCTCTCCCACCTGCCAGCCAGAGCACCTCACAGCAAAGGCACCCTGGCCCTGGCTGCCAGTGATGGCAAAGCGCAGGCTGTCACCCATGAAGTGGGTGGTGGTCATCTTGAAGAGCACATGGGGCACAGTGTGGTTGGCCCGGAGCGGCAGGTAGTGGAAGGAGATGGAGGTGGGGGCCAGGCGGCAGGCTCGGCTCTCTATGGAGCATGAGTTCCTGTCACACTGGCTGTCAGGAGGGAAAGGGAACGGCTGCTCAGTGCCATGCTTTGGCTCTCAGGGAGCTGCCTGCATCCTTGCCAATTAGCCTAGCCCATGCCGCAGGCTGGGCAGAGCAAACCAAGACAGCCACATCTAAGTGTGCCCAGCATCGGATCTCTGTCCCACCCTGCGTCTACCAGGCAAATGCCATGCCTTTCAGGAATGCAGCTCTGGGTCACACTCTGAGAGGTACCACAGTCCCAGCTGGAGGCCAGGGGTAGAGCCAGGCTCAGATGTGCACGATATCCCTGCTCATTGTAGGGGGTTGGACTAGATGCCTTTTGAAGATCCCTTGCAACCCAAACTGTTCTCTGATTCTATGATCAGGAGCAATGATGCTCCTCTGATTGGGTGGTTTGTGCTCAACCACAAAGCAATTCAGCCTCAAGAATAGGGCCAAGGGCTTGTTACCTGCTGAATAACAGCTGATAGCACTGCATGGATGTGTAGCATAGCAGCATCTGCAGGCTGGGGCTCTGGAGGGACAGGATCTTGGATAAAGCCACCATGTATTGGAGTGCTCTCATCTTCAGCCCCAGCCACCAATGGAGAGCATGCCAACCACACCCAAGCAATTTGCCACGCAATATGGTCCCCTGGACCAGAGGACCCGTCACCAGGGGTGATGATGCAGCCCAAGCCACACACAGTACTCACAAGGCAGAGGTCTTGACGTAGCTGGTGTTGTGGCATGGCGGGGGGCACGTGGGGTGCATGCAGCGGTGGCCCCCAAAGGTATTGATGCAGACATCGCCCTGAGTGCAGTTGTGCTGCTTCCTGGTGCACTCATTCACATCTGCAATGGTGACATGGGGTGAGCGGGGCTGTCCCCATGGTCCCATGGGATGCTCCCTCCCCTGCTCCCACCATTCTTACCCTCACAGGCATTGCAGTCAGAATGGAGGAGGTAACCAGGTGGGCAGAGGCAGCGGTAGGAGCCGGGGAGGTTAAGGCATTCATGGAGGCAAAGCCGGGTCTGGGGAATGGACTCGAAGAGCTGGCACTCATCCACATCTGGAGGGGTTTACAGTGGGGCCCTATTATGGCAAAGCCTTGGTTTTCCCACCTCCCCACCATCCTTATCGCTGTTTTACCATGGCACACACCGCTGTCTCGTATCTGGAAGCCAGGGTCACAGCTGCAGCGCCGGGAGCCTGGGTGGCCCTCGGCACAGCGGGGCTGGCGGCTGAAGGAGGCATTGCTCGGTGTCACCCAGTCTGCAGTGGAAATGGGTGTCGCTGCTGGGCATGGGGCATGGGGAGATGCTGGGGGCTGAGGTCCCAGGGGGCTGCCTGGGAAGGGGGGATGAGAGCAGCGTGGTCCCCATGAGCATCCTCATCCTCCGCAGCCCAAACCTGGTCACCTACAGGAGTAGACAGGGCTCTGACAGCTGGGGCCTGACCAGCCCTGGGGGCAGAGGCACGTGTAGCTCTGGTTGCCATCCACACAGGTCCCGCTGTTGGCACACGGGTTGCTGGAGCAGTCATCAGTACCTAGGGAGAAGGAACTCATGAGCACCAGCTGGAGAACTCATCCTTGCTCCATCCTGCTGCTCATTGTTGCAGCCTCTGGACTGCTTTCCCTGCAGTCAGGGGAGCAGAACAATGGGACCCCATGACTTGGGGTGCACAGAGGAGCCCCCAGGCATGGCTAAGCCCATGGCACCCTGACCCCCCTCCACTTCACCTTTGCAGGAAGGCTGGGTGCCGCTCCATGTGCGATCCTGCCGGCATGTGCGCGTCTCGGAGCCCACCAGCTGGAAACCAGCATCACAGACAAAGTGAATGTTGTGGCCTATCCGCACACTCTGGCCCAGCACCCGTCCGTTCAGGGGCACCACTGGCTGTGGACAGGTCTCTGCAGACAGGCAGATACAGGTGAGGATGGACATTGCCAAGCTGGAGCTGACCGCAGCCCCAGTGAGGAGCTGTGGTCCTTTGCTCAGGCTGCTTGCTGGGGATGCAGGGGTCAGAGCTGGTGCCATGGTGATGTCACCCCCCATAGTGGTGTCCAGGCTGGGGTTACCATTGCGTTTGGTGGCTGGTCTCTGGAGGTGGCTCTGGAGGGCAAGGAGCTGCTGCTGGAGGCCACGCATGCTGCGCAGTTGGGCAGCATCCTGTGCTGCCAGCAGCCTTTGCATCTGCCGCACTGCACTGAGTGCCTGCTGCTGGCTCAGGCACTCCTGGGGGGGACACAAGGACATCCCCATCAGTGGGCGCCACCACCCCCCTGCTGCAGTGTGGGGGTGCCATCCCAAGCAGCATCATCTTTTGGGTTTGTTTGAATGCAGAGCCCCTTCCTTCCCACCCCAGTGCAGGGTCTGCCCCTGCTCCTGTGTCTGCTCCAGCCTCAGACCATCTTTCTCAGCACTTGAGTGCTGAGGAGCACCTCAGAAGCTGTGGGTGGGTTTGGCATCATCTTGCTGCAGCAGACAAAAAGCCCCATGACCATCCCTCCCCAAATCTGGGCAGCCCCATGGGTGCCGTGGCCATGCCAAACCCTTCACCTCGGGGTGGTGACAGGGCGCTGTGGTGTCAGAGGTGGGTGCTGAGAAGCCCTCAGCCTGCAAGGGAGCTGGCAGGAGGCAGGAGGGTGGGTCTTTACCTGGCCACTGCCGAGGGGCAGCTGCAGGATGCCCGTGGCCGGCCAGGCTGGCAGCAGGATGAGGAGCATCATGCTGTGGCTGGATGAGATGAGGTGGCGTTGGTGTGGCTCTGCCACGCTCCTGCTCTCGCTCAGATTTATCCACAGTGCCTGCCCGGGTGTTTGTTGTTTTTAGCCCTGGCCAAGGCCAAGCCGCAGGAAAGTTTCCCTTTGGCACTGGCACCAGCCTCTCCCTTCCCTTCCCTCTCTGCACATCAGAGGCTTTGGGGCCTTTCATGTCACAGGGCTAGCAGATGCCAGGGCCAGGCAGTGGCTGTCACGGCATTTGCTGCTGTGCCGGTGGTGTCGGGCTCACCCCACAGCCAGCCGCGGCTCCGGGGGTGCCTGCACAGTGGGCTGCAGGAGGAGGCTAATCCTGAGAGTTTGCTAAGCGTGGGAAAATCTCCAGGAGAAAGGATGGATTTGGGATCGGTGGTGGGGTCTAGCTCTCCAGTGGGGCTGGGGATGCTGAGGACAGCAGCTGAGCAGAACCAAGGACTCGCTGGCCTCAGCATGGTTTTGCTGAGCTCAGGCATGGCTGCAGCTTAGAAGGGGACACCAGGGCTCTGCTGCAGCCTAGAGTTGGGGTGCAGGTTGGTATTACAGTCAGCATTAAGGTCAGGGTTAATGTGAGGCTCAGCATTAGGGTTAGGGTTAGGGTTGGGGTTGGGGTTAGGGTTAGGATTACAATTAGGGTTAAGGTTAAAGCTGGGATTGGGGTTATATTTAGGGTTAGGGTTGAATTTAGCATTAGGTTTAGGATTCGGGTTAAGGTTAGCATTAGACTCAAGTTTAGGGTTAAGGTCAGGTTTGGTGTTAGATTTGGGTTTAAGGTTAGGGTTAGGACTAGTGCAAAATGTTCAGGTCCGGATGTACAGAAGGTTTGGATGATGTTTGTTGTTGCTAGTAATGTGAGGGCCAGGGTTCAGGTCGGAATTAAGTTTAGGCTCAGCCTGAGCAGGGTGAGAGAACTGATGGATTCAGGGCTGGACTTCTGCTGACATCCAGCTTACCTCCAACAGCAGGCGGTTGGATGCTTGACATTCCTCTAACCCACAGCAGCATATGCCTTTCCCCCAGCTACCCCCAGCAGGGATGTCTGAAGCCCACACATCTGCCCCACGCAATGGGAGCATGCATCATGGGTGCTGGGATTCCTGCCCTGGGGGATAATGAGCCCCCCAGGCAATGTGGGTTCCAGGACCCTTGCCTGATCCCCAGTGCTGATGAAACATGTGCCTGCCCGAGCCTGGCACCTCTCCTGCTGCCGACCGCCAGCCTTCACATCCTCCCAGACCGTATCCATGCTGCCCAGCTCTCCAGAGCTGGTATTTGGCTTCCTGGTGCAGTGGTGTATGTTACCTCCTAGCATGTTTAATTCATGGGGCAGGAGGAAGGGTGGCAGCAGGCTTCTTGAGCTGCTCTCATCCCCTTGGCATCCATTCTCCCAGCACCCCAGAGTGGTGCTGCTTGGAATCCCAGCTCCCACTTGTCTTCCCATCCCAACCCTGGCTTGCCAGTGCGGCTGAGGCAGAGCAAGGTTTCTGACCCCAGTGCAGGGTATCCCAGCAGGACTGCAGCCCAGGCCCTGGGAGCTGTCTGCTGCATTCGCACCAGTGAGCAACTGTTTTGACAGAGCTATTACTCACCCGTCAAGCTTTTGTTTGAGCTGACCAGTGGTGCCTGTCTGAGTTCTGAATAGGATCAAATCCTGCAACCAGACACACACACAAGCACGCAGGAGCGCACAGGACCATGCAGCCGAGCTCAGCTCAACACCAGGGCCACTGCAGGGTGGCTCGTCTCTCCCAGATCCTCCCTGTGGAGCTGTGGCATCTGGTTCCCCCCAACCCAGGCACCTGCATGAAGTTCATGGTGCTGCTGGTTTGCAGCCTCCTGGCTTGGAGGGTGGGTGAGACACGGTCGGATGCTCCGGGGAAGTTGTCTGCGTTGGCTCCCAGAGGTAACTGGGAAGAGAGGTTGGGGACGGCAGGTTTAGGGGTGCACCCTGAGCACTGTCTCCTAAACTAGGCCAGGCAGGCAGGGGGCCGGGTGGGTAACAGATACCCTGGGTTGGCAACAGGGGTCTTAGTGGATGAAGAGGGCTGGAATGGGAGGGGGCTGGAAGTGGGGGGCATGGGGCTGGTGATGGGATGGAGCTGGGAGGCTGGGCTGGTGCTGGGGGGCATGGGGATGGTGATGGAGGCTAGTGATGGGGGCAGCCTGGTGGAGTCTGGGTGCTGGCAGGACAGAGGGGAGTGGTGGGAACTGGGTACATTCCTGACAGTCTCAGCCCACCCATGTGAGACGAGGGCTCAGCAGGCCGGACCCCCCTGGCCCCTGCCCCTTTTGTGCTCCCAGCCCAAAAGCGCTTTCTTCTCTCCCGTTGAGTCTCCATGGAGACCCGGATGCCTTCCCTGTATCCCTGGCTGCGGCTGATGGCTGGATCCTTCAGGGGGCCTTGGAAGCAGCCATCGAGCGCACCAGAGGATACAAGGAAGGCACTTGCACCTCACAGTGCCTCAGCCCCAGCCGCTGCTCTCCCCCTTCCCAGCTCTCAGCACGAAGGAGATCTTCCTGGTTCTCTCGCTGCACAACAAGCTGAGGAGCAAAGTGCAGCCCCCCGCAGCCAACATGCAAAAGCTGGTGAGCCCCCCTGCAGTCATGTGTCTCCCCCTTGGATGTCCCCATCCATCTCCCACTGCATGCCCAGGGAGGGGGGCAGCCCTTGGGTGCTATGCAGTAGTCATTAACAAGCTAATGGAGCAGAAGAGCCGGCCCCCAGCACTGCCAGGTCTGACGCACGCCGAAGACAGAGCTGGTTCCCTGGGGTCCCTATGGGGTTCCCCATGTCCCCTAATGGCCCTCAGTGTCCCCTAGTAAATCTTACGCCTACCCACACCAAGGGCTGGGCCGTGTGCCTGAAGTGTTCTCCGTGTCCCACAGTGATCCTTGATGTATCCCAGTCATCCCATGCCTGTATATACCAAGGGCAGGGCTGGTCCCCTGGAGTCCTCTTGCAGCATCCCCCGTGTTCAGCCTCCTGATATCCCTCGCGATCCCCAGCGTCAATCCTCTTGGTGGTCCCCAGACAACTTCTGGGCTGTTCCACAGCTTCCCCCGCACCGGGGCTATCCCTGGGGACCTCAGTGGCCCATGCTCCCCCCTGCAGGAATGGGACGAGGAGCTGGCCCGGCTGGCAGGGACGCGGGCAGCCAGCTGCCTGCAAGGCCCGGCTCCACCGCCGGAGCCGCAGCTGGGCTGGAGCGAGGCGCTGCTGCCTGTGGCCCCCGGAGGCTTCGGCGCCGTGCTGGAGCGCTGGTTCGCCGAGGGCCGACGCTACGACTACGCGACGGGGCGCTGCGCCCGCAATGCCACCTGCCACCACTACACCCAGGTGGGCGCGGGAATCTGGGGGGGGTCCGGAGGCCCCTGCGGGGGGTGACACCCCTCTCCCGTAGCTGGTGTGGGCCACGGCGGGGCGGCTGGGCTGCGGCCGGCAACTCTGTCCCGGCGCACACGGGCGCACCGAGGCCTTCGCCTGCGCGTACTCCCCGGGGTAAGCGCCGAGCGCGGGAAGAGGCGGCCCCAGGCGGGGCTGCGGGGCTGGTGCCCCCGCGCCAGCGGGGAGGACGGGGCGGGGGGAGCGCGGTGGGGGGCGCTCCCGGGGCGGGGCCTCCTCGGGGGTGTGTCGGTTGGAGGGGTGGGCTGGCCAATGAGGATGCGCGGTGATGGGTGGGGGCGTGGCCTTGGCTGGCGGTGGGCGTTGCTTGGCGATATGGGCGGAGCTCGTTGGGGTGTGGGCGTGGTCTTCTCCATAGAGCCATTGGTTGGCGGAGTGGGCGTGGTTCTTTCCATAAAGGGGCGTGGCTTGGTGCGCGGGTCAGGGCGTGTCTTGCGGGGAGGGGGTATGGTTTAACCCGGAGGGGGGCGCGTCGTGTCCGTGTGAGCTCGGCTGCAGCTGCCTGCGGGGACAGGGGCAACTGGGAGGTGTCGGGGACCCCCGTCCTGCCCTACAAGCAGGGCCCCTGGTGCTCCCTCTGCACCGCCGGCCTCTCCGGATGCTTCAAGTCGTGGGACCACAGCGGCGGGCTCTGTGGTGAGTCCCTGCGGCCGGTCCCACCCCCAGCACCTGCTTGCCCTCCAGAGACGTCGCAGCCCTTGATACCTGTGTCTGTGCCATGCCCAGAGGTGCCCAGGAATCCCTGTCGCATGAGCTGCAGGAACAATGGGCGCCTTGACATGAGCAGCTGCCAGTGCACCTGTCCCCCAGGATACACGGGCAGGTACTGCCAAGGTGAGAGGGGCACCTGCACAACCCCTGCCTTCCCTCACCTTAGAGACACATGTGCATGGCCAGTGCAGATCATGTGTGCACAGGGTGGGTGCAGTGTATGTGTGTGCAATGTCAGTACAGTGCGTGGACATGATCTGAGGGCTGGAGCAGCTCTGCTCTGGAGCCAGGCTGAGAGAGCTGGGCTGGGGCAGCCTGGAGAAGAGAAGGCTCCAGGAGGCTTTAGAGCTGCCCCAGTGCTGAAAGAGGCTACAAGAAATCTGGAGAGGGCTTTGGACAAGGGCCTGTAGGGACAGGCCAAGGAGGAATGGCTTTAACCTGACAGAGGGGAGATGGAGATAAGAGATCAGGAACAAGTTCTTCCCTGTGAGGGTGCTGAGGCACTGGCACAGGTTGCCCAGAGAAGCTGTGGCTGCCCCATCCCTGGCAGTGTTCAAGGCCAGGTTGGATGGGGCTTGGAGCTACCTGGTCTGGTGGAAGGTGTCCCTGCCCGTTGCAGGGGGTTGGAACTGGGTGAGCTTTAAGGTCCCTTCCAACCCAAACCAGCCTGGGATTTTACGGCCAGCGCAGCAGTCATGGTCTGCTCGTTGCCCACAATTACACAGTTGTACAGCACACACATGCACCAGCTGAGCTCAGTGCAGTACCTGCTGTGCAGCACAAACTCAGCTGGAATGGACAGGGGCTGCTGAGTCCCCACCAGCTAGCACAGCTCTTCTCCTGCAGTGAGGTGCAGCGGACAGTGCCTCCACGGCAAGTTCAGGAAGGAGGAGTGCTCCTGCCTCTGTGATGTGGGCTATGGCGGCGCTGAGTGCGGCAGTGAGTCTGTGCTGCTGGGTGGCAGCAGGGATCAATAGGCTGGGACCCCTGGAGTGGGGCTGTGGGACCCACCTTCTGCCTGTGTCCCCAGCAAAGGTTCGGTTCCCCTTCCACACCTGTGATGTGCAGATAGATGGCGACTGTTTCATGGTGTCCTCTGAGGCTGACACCTATTACGGAGCCAAACTAAAGTGCCAAGTGAGTCCCTGGGGTGCACCAGCTGAATGATGCCATCATGCTCACAGCTCCCCATGCACCTCTCCACTGCCTCTGCCATGTGTCTGGGGCTGACTCTCTCCCTTCCCTGCAGGAGAAAGGGGCGATGTTGGCCCAGATCAGAAACCAGAAGGTCCAGGACATCCTGGCTTTCTACCTCAGCCGCTTAGAGACCAGTAACAGGGTGACAGACAGTGATTTTGAGACTGGGAACTTCTGGATTGGTAAGTGACTGCCATGGGCAAGGTGCAGGGTTCACAGGGTCCTGGTGGATGTGCCACCCCACCTCCTGCTCCTCCAGGCCTCACCTACAAGATGTCTAAGGCTTCCTTCCGCTGGGATGTGGGTGAGCCGTTCTCCTTCACCAGCTTTGCTTTTGGACAGCCGGACAACCAAGGGTAAGTTCCTGTTGGACCTGCAGGACACCAGACCTCTATGTGGTGTCATCACCGTGCCACTGCAGTGGCTGGCTTCACACACACCTGCTCCCCATGCCCATGGGGACACAGGTTTGGGAACTGTGTGGAGATGCAAGCATTGGCTGCCTTCAACTGGAATGACCAGCGCTGCAAGACCCAGAACCGGTACATCTGCCAGTTTGGTGAGTGAGTGGCTGGAAGCCCTCCTGCACCTTACCTGGGTGCTTAGCCCCAGGGGTGCAGGCTCCTGGCTCTGCAGGGTCTGTTCCCTGCTGCCAGCCCTGCTCAGACCCCTTGTCCTTCCTGGTGTGAGGGGCACTGACTCTGATATCCCATCACAGCCCAGGAGCACATCTCCCTGTGGCAGCAGGACCCCTGAGTCAGCAGCCCCAGGCACTGGCCAGTGCTGGCTGCTGCACTGAGCCTGTGGCTCAGGATGACCCCTGTGTTGTGCCAAGCCCAGGCCATGGAGGCCCCCTTCCTGGCTCCCCCATACAGGAGACGGGGGGCTGATGGTACCCAGGGTACCCACTTTACATCATCATCCCCAAAACTGCATTGTCTTCTGCCCCTCATCTTCCTGTTGCCATCACGCTGTGAATGCCCTGCAGGCAGGGAGATACCAGGTCAAACAGCATCCTCTTCCTCAATCAGCAGCCGGGATATGTCCAGACCTTGGTGTAGATGCCATGAGGGGCCAAGGGGGGAGTTGTCAGTGGGCACAAACCTCAGCATATCTCAGGGTGAGGACTGACCCAGCTATCACACTGGGAGCCCCCCAGCCTGACACCGCAGGTTCCTTGTTGTGATCTGGTCTGTCATTATCACCCAGTTCCTTACCATCACTTGGGCGGTTAATAAAGACCTCTTCTTTGGGAAGCGCAGTTTGTCTTCATCTCTTGTCCAGATCCACCTGTCTGTCTGTCTACCACAGCCCACATCCTGTCTGTGCTGTGTGGTGCCTCCAGCTCCATCTGTGGATGAATGGAGCTGGAGGATGGAGGAGCAGGGACCGGCTCCTCTTGGCTGGGCTCGTGTCTCCAGCACCCTGGGGTGTTTTGGGGCTGGAGTTAATCAAGAGCTGTTTCTTCCAGTCCCAGGACGGCCCAGGCTGCAGAACCCTATGGGCTGGCCACAAGCGTATGCCCCTGGTGCTGGTGGGTGTTGTAGAAGGGGATGAGCCACATCGCCATCTGTAAGGCTGGGGAGAGATGGACAAAGCTGGGTACAACTGAGCCAGGAGGGCAAGAGTCTAGCATGTCAGAGGGAGCTGCAGGTCAGAGGTGGGGTAAAGAGCCCAGGCAGGATGGGGATGAGGACAGAGCCAGGGATGGGGACAAGGACAGGGATGGGGATGGGGTCAGAGATGGGCTGAGGATGGGGATGGAAATGGGGATGGAGATGAGGATGGAGGCAGGAATGGGGTTGAGGATGAGATGGGGTCAGGAATGTGGATAGGGATAAGGACAGGATGAGGATGGGGATTAGGAGGGGATGAGGACAGGAATGAGGAAGGAAATGATGAGGGAAAGAGGGTGAGGATGGGGACAGGAATGGGGATGGGATGAGGATGGGACGGGGATGGGGATGGGGGCGGAGACGAGGACGGACAGCCTCGGTGCTGCAATAAAGGGTCGCTGCGAAAGGGGTGGGACGCGGTCCCCTCCCCTTTCCCCCTACCCCTATGT
>JANRGW010012366.1:0-10144 GCA_024733675.1 Psilopsiagon aymara | reverse complement strand
CCGGGTCGGGTCCGGGTTCGGGTCCGGGTCCGGGTCGAGTCCGGGTGCGGGTTCGGGGCCGCGGGGGGATGACGCTCTTCGGCAGCGGGGACGCGGGCTGGAGATGTGAGTACCGATCCGGCCCTGCACCCCCTCCTCCGGGTGACACACCCGGCACCGGCCCTATTCACGCGCCCCTTCCCGGGGGATGCTCCGGCAGCGGCATGCTCGCCCGGCACCGCCAGCCCAGCCCGGGGCAGCGGTGTCTCCCCGCAGCCAGCCTCCTGCTGCACGTTCGTCCCCACAGCCCACAGTCCTCCTCCGGGCAGGGCCATCCGCCGGTGCCGGGGTCCCTTCCCGCAGACAAGAGTGTCCTCCCGGTACCGAGCAGACCCCACCCAGGTACCAGTACCCCAGGGATGGGATATCCTCCCAGTACCGGCATGTTTGACCTCCCCATGCCATTACTCCCAGGACAGGGATGTCCTTCCAGTGCCGGAATGACCCTGACACCATTCTCTCCCAGGACAGGGATGTCCCCGCAGTGGCAGAATGCCCCTCTGCCACTACAGTGAAAGGAGCCCATTCCCCTAGGGTGACGAAGCCGTGTTGTCTCAGGTCCCCTGCCCCAGTAGGACGGTGCCGTCGGTGCAGGTGGCCTGTGACAGTGTTCCTGGGGTCCCTGGCTGGGGTGCTGAGTTCTCTGTCACACTGGCAGGGAGGGGAGCAGGGGGTTCTGCTGGATGGATGCAGTGGTCTGGAGAGAGCAATTGTCACCACTGATGAGCTTGGCCTCCCTGGGGTGCTGGGGACAGAAATGGGTGACAGCATTACAGGGTGAATGGAGCACCTTGGCCAGCTCACCCCAGAGCAGAGCTAGCCCCCAGACCTCATCACACAGGTGACAGCCAGGAAAGCACACAAGTGCTGCTTCCTACAGCACTACAGAAACCCTCTCCTCAACATGGATGGAGGGATTTTGCTCTGACAGATGCAAGGCTTGAGGGGACCTGTGGCCAATGTGCATGCTCCTTGGGTGGTCTAGAGCTCTCTGATGAGCTGGTGTGTTCCCAGAGGACTCAGGAAGCTTCAGCTCAGGGTTCCTGGTGCAGGGGTATCCACAGTGTCAGTGGTGGCTCATGCTTACCATGGCCATGGGGGAGCATGCAAGAGGGAGCCCTCAGCCCCTCACCCACTGTCTCGTACCCCAGAAGCCAGAGAGGTTTTTGAGTCCCCCAAATAATTAAGTGTATGGAGATGTTAGCAAAGCATCGCTTGAGGTGGGTCTCAGATGTACACTCAGAAAACAGATAAAAGCTGGCTTTTATCATAGAATCAGCCCAGTTGGAAAGGACCTTTAAGATCATCAAGTCCAACCATTCCCGAGCGCTGCCAAGGCCACCACTAACCCAGGTCACTGAGGGCCTCTTCTACACGGTTTGTGAACACTTCCAGGGACAGTGACTCCACCACTGCCCTGCGCAGCCTGTGCCAATGCCTGAACACTCTTCTGGAGGTAAACTGTTCTTAAAATCCAGTCTAAACCTCCCTGGTGCAGCTTATATGGACGTTGGCTGTGAAATCCCAGAGAAGGGGTAAAGAATGTCACTGGGGAGGTGTGATGTGCATGTCAGGAGACATCTCCATCTATGTCTCAGCATCATACACATTCTGGTAGTCTTTGCAAGTGGGATGCAGCTGGGTGCAGGGCTCCCTCCATCCCTGGCACCCATCCATGGTGGGCAGAGCTCACCAGCATCCTGGGTCTCCCTGAAACATGGACCAACCACCCAGCAAGAGCAATCGGAAAGGTGGATTCACCGTGGTGGTGGTGGGAAATGTCTCTGGTGGTTAATTACCCTCATCATCAGAGGTGTTTTCTGCAGCTGTGATTGGAGCTGTGATGGGTGCAGGCTCCTGGGGGTGGGACACAAATGGGAAAGGGCTGCTCCCTGTACTGACACAACCCTGGGCCACTCCTATCCTTCATAAAAACTTTAATCTAGAAAGAGCTGACAGCTTCCAGCTCATCCTGCAGATCATAGAATCATAGAATGGTTTGGGTTGGAAGGGACCTTAAAGCTCATCCAGTTCCACCCCCCTGCCACGGGCAGGGACACCTTCCACCAGACCAGGTTGCTCCAAGCCCCTTCCAACCTGGCCTTGAACACTGCCAAGGATGGGGCAGCCACAGCTTCTCTGGGCAACCTGTGCCAGGGCCTCACCACCCTCACAGGGAAGAACTTCTTCCTTGTATCTACCCTTAATGTCCCCTGTTTCAGTTTAAACCCATCACCCCTTGTCCTCTGGCTACAGTCTCTGATGAAAAGCCCCTCTCTGGCATCCTTGTAGGCCCCCTTCAGATACTGGAAGGCTGCAATGAGGTCTCCATGCAGCCTTCTCTTTTCCAGGATGAACAGCCCCAGGTTTCTCAGCCTGTCTTCGTACAGGAGGTGCTCCAGCCCCTGATCATCCTCGAGGCCTCCTCTGGACTTGCTCCCAGCACTATGTCCTTCTTATGCTGAGGACACCAGAACTGCACACAGTGGTCCATGCTCTGGAGTGGGACATCTCCAGCTGGGAAAGGAGTGTAGCTCATGAAGCCAGCATGGGGGGAGGGTGTTGACATCTTTTTTCTTTTCACTGGTCATCCTGCTTTTTTGTCTTTCCTCAGATCTGGACATGGCCAGGGAGGCCAAGCCAAGCCGGGCCAGGCTGGGCCAGAAGCGGCAGCATGGCAGCAGCCTGTACCAGTGAGTGCTTGGGCTAGGGTCTGTCTCATCCTGCTTCTCTTCCTCCCCTGCTCTCCATCACTCCAAACCCAGCCTGTATATGTGGAGGACAAGGGTCTGCAGGATGTCCCTGCCCCATTCTGATGGGGCCTGGACCCACTGGTGGTGTCTGGGTGCCACCCAGCATGTGTTGCCCATGGGGTACAGAGGTCCCTTTTCCCCATCTGAAGGTGCCGGGAGAAGTGCAGAGCCCCATGGTTTCCACACATCACAGTTTGATGCTGGCATAGTTCTGGCCTTTCAGTGCTGTTCCTCAGGGGACAGACATTCCTGCAGAGGCACACAGTGGTGGTGGTGGCCCTGGTGATAGCAGTAGATGATGGTGGTGGTAGCAGATCAGGTCCCCATTCCTGTGTGCTTCTAGCTCCCTGGCTTGGCAGGTGTGTGGTGAGGAGGGGAGGGAGCCAGTCTCCATCTGCCTCATTAGAGCTTTTTGTGAAGCCCTGATTGAACTAATTGCTCTGCCTACTGCCATGATGCCACAGGGATGCAGAACAGGCAGGGCAGGGACCAATGGTCCCTGCAGCCCCAGAGCAAAGCAGGCGCTGCTTTGGCTCTTTTCAGTGGATGCTTTGAGCAAAGAGGGAGAGGTTCTTCCTTGGCCAGGAAGACCCCCTGCTGTGTCCCTAGCTGGGTGCTGGACCCCAAGACTTGGTCTCTTGTAGTGCCACCAGTACTCCCATGGCAGGGGGTGGCCTGTGGCATCCCCGTGCCTTTCCACACAGGCTCCTGGCAGCAGCAGCCATTGCAGCTGGCACCTTCCCCATGCCCTGTGCATGGGCTGGGATCTTCCCACCTGCCCATTTCCCTCTTTCCCAAGGCAGGTTGTGACCTTCCTCCCCGGGATGACAGTGGATGTGAAAGATTCACCATCCCCATTTTGGCACTGGGAAGTTGGGAGGCAGCAAGGCTGGACCAAAAGCTCCCAAAATAACTCCAGGAGCAGGCATCAGGGGCAGATCTTGCCCCCCCAGGTTGCCAGCTCATCCTTACTGGGAGGACTGGTGCTTGCAGGCTGCTTTCTGTGCAGACTATTGCTGAATGAGGCAGCGTGGCACCAGAGCTGGGGGTGCCTTTGCCCTGTGATGGGCTCTGAGCTGCCTCCTGTGCTGGGATTAGCCCTCCCCAGCAGACCTTCAGCTCTCCCTGAGCTCCAACATCAGTCCCACTGTGGCAGACTCATCTGCAGCCAAACGTGAAGCCCTGGGGGACCTTACACTGTCCCCTTCATTCCCAGCAGCATAGCTGGGGAGGGCTCCTCATCCCAGCAATGCTCTGAGCATAGCTTTGTCTCCCCTTGGGTTTGGCTTAATCCCAAGCTCCCTGACTCCGAGATAGCTGAAGCAGCAAAATGAGCTTCAGCATCTTTCCTCTGCTCCCCCCTGCTCCTGGTCCACGGCGCATGATTTATTAGCAGCACGTCAGCTGCCCGCATTGGAGGCACTTCCTTGACAGATCCCTCCTTAATTTGGAGCCCAGCAAGCCGGCAGTATGCAGAGCCAGGGACCATGAAACATAACATCAGGGGGCTAGGAGTGCAGCTTCCTGAGAGCAGAGCCTGCTGGTTCCGCCCAGGGGGGCTCCCTCCATCCCCACAAACACCCTGGTTCGTCTCCAGGGCAACTCCCTCCAGGGCACAGGCAGGAGTCCCCGGGGTGTGCTGCAGCCTGTGCGGCATCCCTCCAGGATGCTCCCTAGGGATGGGGCTGGAGGTGGGTGGGTGCCTGCGTTAGAAGTGGCTGCTCCACACCTTCCATGACCCTGCAGAGCAGGTGACTTTTGTTCTCCTCTCCCTCTCCTGCAGCAGTAACTGCGACCTGGATTACGATCTCTACAGGGACGACTTCCCATACCGGTGAGCATCCAGGAGTGGGATGTACTGAGCACATATGGCTTTGGCCCATAGGCATCCATCCCCCTGCTTCCGTGAGGCTTGGTGGTGTTTATCCCTGGGCTGGAGGCCTTGGGGTGTGAACACATGGGGCAGGAGCAGTGTGTGGGGAGGCAATGGCCAGGTTAGGGGTTCTTCACCACAGAGGGCCCCTGAGAGATGCTTTCTTGGCTGGCAGGGGCTGCTGCTGCCCCTCCAATGTTGTGCTCATGCACTGTATTCTTGTGCCCTTGCAGGGTGTACAAGTACCAGAAGATTCCTCCCCTGATTAGCCACATCCCAGTCAAGACCAGACGAACTCACATGGGAGCAGGAGGCAAAAGCAGCCGAAGTCCACAGCCCAGGCCCAGGAGCAGCACCGGCTCCACGGTGGAACTGACAAAGTGTGAGTGTGATGGGACTGGGAGGACGAGGAGGCTCAGCCCTCACGTTTCGGTGCATTATAGTAGTGCCAATGCTCAGAGGTCCCACTGGGTGCTGATCCTGTGAGTCCTCAGCTCCAGCAGACAGAGGCTGGACTGCCCTGGGCTGGTGGTTGTCCTCTGGACCTGTCTCTGTTCCCCAAGCATGGGGTTGTTCCAAGGATGTTCCCCAGGGATGCCGGGTGGGGAGGATGGTCTGGGGAGGAGGATGCTCCAGAGGTGGATGCCGAGGGCTGCGTCCCCTGGATGCAGGTGGGCTGCAGAACCAGGTAGGATTCTAACAGCTCCTCTCCCTGCAGTGCGGGCTGAAGAGCTGCATTCCATCAAAGGGGAGCTGAGCCAGATCAAGGCACAGGTGGACAGTCTGCTGGAGAGCCTGGATCACATGGACCAGCGGAGAGAGAGGCTGGCGGGTGAGGGGACAGGCCACAGACCCTCCAGCACCCACATGGCACACTCACAGTGCCCTGCCCCTTCCCCAGGCTGGCAGGGCAGGGTGCAGCCCCTTGGTGCAAGGAGACCCCATGAGGACAGGGTGGATGTTTGCGCAGGTATCCCTAGTTTCTGCTGTGTCTGTTTTTGCAGGGTCCAAGGAGGGTGAGAGGAAGAGGTTAGAGGCAGGGCCAGAGTCACCATCCTCAGTGGAAGAGCGGTCACAGGGACAGGAAGGGAGGGGAGCTGATGGACACAGCGACCTGCACAACATCGACAGCACCGAAGAGAGCACAGACACAGAGGAGACGGTGAGAGCAGGGACAGCTGACAGACTGGTTTGGATTGGAAGGGACCTTAAAGCTCAATCAGTTCCAACCCCTGCCATGGGCAGGGAGCAACCTTCCACCAGACCAGGTTGCTCCAAGCCCCATCCAGCCTGGCCTTGAACACTGCCAGGGATGGGGCAGCCACAGCTTCTCTGGGCACTCTGTGCCAGGGCCTCAGCACCCTCAAGGAGAAGAACTTCTTCCTGATATCTCACCTCAGTCTCCACTCTCTCAGGTTAAAGCCATTCCCCCTTGTCCTGTCCCTACAGACCTTGTCCTGCACTGGGCTCCCTACTCTCCTAAAATTCATCCCTGCTTGCTGGCAGCCTGTGCCCTGCTGGGGAATACCTGGTGCAGAGTTGATGCTCCATTAGGTTCCCCCAAGCTGTCCTTTCTGTGTGCCAGGGTACAACCACCCGTGCCCCCAGGACAGCCCCAAGTGCCCTGCAGCAACCCCCTCAGTGTGTGTTACTGCAGCAGCAGCGGCTGCATAACCCCCCTTTGGAATGCAAATCCCTTTCCTCCAAGGGTGCTCCCGTACCGCATCCCCCAGCTTCGTGTGGGGGAGGGTTGGTCCCGCTGCTGGCACACATCAAAGGGTGACCACTCTCTGCATTCCGCTTTGCAGGTGAAAACCCACGTTGGACCGTGAGGGGAGCCAGGAGGCACACCGGGATGCCGCGTCCTTCTGCCGGGCCGGCCCTTTCCATCTTGTGTTCCTCTTTCCTTTGAGGCTTCCAGCTCGTGCCACAGACACCGGGGAGGTGCCTGCTCTGAGCACAGCCATGCCTTGCCACCAGCAGCTGTCTCCCAGCTGTGGCCAGAGGAGCCTTTGTGTTCCAAGTGTGCTTGGGTTTTCTTTTCCCCCTGTTTTCAGACCTAGGGATAAGACATGGCCAGGGAGGGAAGGGAGGAGCAAAAAGAAAAGAAGAAAAGGATCTTTTCCCAAAGCAGCATCCCAAATCCTGGCTGCTTTGCCTGCCAGCACCTCCTCACCCACAGGGTGCTGTGAGGTGCAGAGAAACCTCCCCAGGGGTCCCAACCCCTATGGCACAGGTCGAATCCAGCCTGCCCAACAAGGCAAGCCCACCCTCCAGATCCACCCCAGGAAATGGTTCAGCAGGCACAGGTACAGCCCAGGAAGGAGGCACTGCATCCCACCATGGAATGGAAGAAGAAGGGACCACCCCAAGACCACTCAAGGGGCTTTTGTGGAATTTTAGGCTGGTGCTGAGCCCAACTCCAATACCAGCAGCAGGGCAACACAAACCCAATTGCTCCTCGGTGCCCCTGCCCCTGCTCTCACATGGCTCTTGGCCACAGGTCACATTTGTGGTCAGCAGGAGGTGGTTTGCCAGGACCCCTTGCCTGCACCCTAGGAAGTCACAGTCCATCCCCTCCCTGCACAACCCATCTCAGTCTGGTGTGCCCCATTCCCAGGTCTCCCTTCTTTTGCTGGTAGGGCCTTGTTCTGTGTTTCAGATTTGCTCTGGTAAGAGTGTATTGTGCTGGAAAAAGAAGAATTTGTATTTCTTTTCTCTGGTTACTCGACTCCCATGGAGTTTTTAACCGTCTGAACCGCATGTGAGGTTTTGTACCCAATCTGGGGTGCTGCCTTCCCCCAGAGGCAGGAGGAGCACAGCTCTGCCGGTTTCTCAATGGAAACCAGCACATTCCCCACCAGCCCAGCTCATCCACCCATTCCCAGGAATAGCCAGACCCCAAAGCAATGCCCCAAACACCCCTTGAGGAAGGACAATGGGAGCAGAGCAGAGTGATCCCAAAGCCTGGCAGCCGGTCATGACTGCATCCTTCCTCTGCCCACATCTGGCAGAGGCCTCAGCAGAGCCATGCAGGCAGAAGACTCCTATAAAAACTAACTCATTTATTCTAAAAAGAACCCAACCAAACACATCTTCACCATCCTGAAGCGCTGCAGGAAGTCCAAGCGATGTGCACTCTATGCCACCACATGGCTCTTGCCCAGTGCTGCCTGCACCCTGCTTGTGTGGATGGTCATGGTGGGAGGTCCCATCCCTGGTGCTGGGACCACTCTGGGGTGAGTGCAGGGTCCTGTGGTGCACGCAGCTGCTTGGAGGGAGGTATCAGGCAGGGTCTGGCAGCATGAGGCAGCAGAGCGGCTGGTTCTGGGTGTCTCCAGCAGAGAGGGGGCTGTTTGTGTCCTGCAGAACCAGTTGCGCTGGGTCTCCTGCAACAAGCTCCAGTGTCCTTGGGAAAGGTTTCTCGAGCCTCTGGCTGTGTAGGGAGCTCTGAGGGGTCTCGGGCTGCTCCAGGGCCGGCTCAGGGTGTCTCTGGCAGCATGAGGTGTGGACGAGGCAGGCACCAGGGATCCCTGGCAGCCCCGAGGGCAGCCTGGATGGGCTGCAGCCGACAGCCCCATCGCAGCACGGGTCCCCCGGGCGCTCAGGCAGTGCTGGCCGCGGTGGCACGGCAGCGGCGGCGGCGGCTGCGGCGGCGGCAGGTGGCCTGCAGCAGGCTCTGCCGCAGCACCGGGTACAGGCGGTAGCAGGCGTCGAGGCCGAAGCAGAGCGCCTCTGCCCAGTCCTCGGGCGTGCTGCCGCTGCCGGCGCCCTGCACGGCCGACACCTGGTTGAGGGCCGGCAGCAGGGCCACTGTGAGCCGGACCGCGGCCCGCCGCTCCTCGGCCTCCCCGGGCTGCAGCACCCAGGCCGCGGAGGGATCGGGGCCGCGGCACAGGGCGCAGCCCACGGCGAGGTCGTACATCTGCACCCCGGAGTCGGCCAGCGCCAGCGCCCCGGCGCTGATGGCGGCGGCCAGCGCGGAGCCCTCGTCCTGCAGGAGCAGCACGCTGACCAACAGCCGGGTCCGCGGGTACCGATCGAGCTGCAACGTGGGCTCCAGCGCGGTCCGCACCGCCGCCGCCAAGTCCCGCTCCGCGTCCCGCTCCGCCGTCGAGCCCGGCCGCCGCCGAGCCCCGCGGCTGGCGAACGGCGCCCGACGGAAGTCGCACTGCAGCCGCCCCATTCTCAGCGCCGCCGCCGCCGCCGCAGCCGTGGGGGGCTCGGGAGCCTCCCTCGGGCCCCATGCGGCGCAGAGGATCTTCGTGCCACCGCTCAGCTCCACGTAGGCCGAGCCGTCGGCCTGGCTCAGGACCGCGGCCCGGGCGAACAGCGGCCGCAGGGCCCAGGGGTCCCGCGGCGGTTCATCCCCACCTTCCTCCTCACCATCCTCCGCCGCTACAGCCGCCCCGCACACCGCAGCCCATAGCGCGGGGGCACGCGACTCCTCCGGACCGCACAGGCGACGGTGATCCACCGGCATGATCGGAAGGGAAAGCGAGCAGCAGCAGGAAGAGGAGGAGCCCGGCCCGCTCCGCCCCACAAAGCAGACGGGAGCCGGCAGCCCTCGGGCACCTAGCGTTTATTGGGAGGAAACGCGGGCAGCAGCGGAGAGCAGCGAGCAGGATGAGGGCAGCGGTCGCTGGGTGGGACCCGGGGAGCCTCCTCCCCGCTCAGTTCTTCTGCTCGCCCAGCCGAAGCCTGGCAAAGTCCGCGGCGAGCTGCAGGGCCTCCCGCAGGCACCCCACGTTCTTGCCCGTGGCCTGCGCGGAGACGTCCTTTCCCCCACCTTTGCCGTCCATCAGGCCCGACACCTCCTGCACCCACTGGCTGGCCTTCAGGCCCTTGTTTGCAGTCTCCTGTGCAGGTAGAGAGAAAGAAAAAATGAAGGGAGTTCAACTTTAACCCCACCAGCAGTGAGGGAAGGGCTTCTGTGAGCATGATGCAATAGCACAAGGCTGTTCCGGCTCCACATTCCCCAAAAGCTTTGCCATGCCCACAACCACATTCGGCCTGGCTCTTCCCCTTTCCCAGATTGCACGTCTCCCTCTTCTGCAGCCTGGTAACAAACCCAAAGAACAAGGCTTGTGGCTCTTGCCAAACCCAAGAGTTTTGGCTGTGCAGCCTTAGAAGGTACAGCCTGGAGACTGTGGAACCTCCACTGAGGAACAGGGAAGGCAGAGGCAGTGTCTTGGCATTACCTGGGGCACTTGACAGAGACAGGTGATTCTGCCAGCTTCATTATCTACAGTGAAGAGCATGGTGGCAGTCTGTGGGGAGTAACTCTTGAAGAGCTTCAGAGATTCATTCAGAGCCTGCAGGACAAAATCATAGAATCCCAGTGTGTTGGAAAGGACCTTAAAGCTCATCCAGTTCTACCCCCCTGCCATGGGCAGGGAGCAACCTTCCACCAGACCAGGTTGCTCCAAGCCCCATCCAGCCTGGCCTTGAACACTGCCAGGGATGGGGCAGCCACAGC
>JANRGW010012365.1:0-11061 GCA_024733675.1 Psilopsiagon aymara | reverse complement strand
TAGAAGGCAACCAGATTGGTCAGGCAGGATTTCCCCTTAGTGAAGCCATGCTGGCTGTCACCAAGCACCTTGTTGTTCTTCATGTGGCTCAGCATGCCTTCCAGGAGAATCTGCTCCAAGATTTTGCCCGGCACAGAGGTGAGGCTGACTGCTCTGTAGTTCCCAGGGGCTTCATTCATGTTCCCCTGCTTGCTTGCCACTTGGCTGCTGAGCAGTGCTTGCCTTCTGTAAGGCCTCTCACCCAGGGAGCTCCAGTTCACACAGGGTATCTTTAAGGCCTATATGAATCCTTTGCAGTTGCAGTATAATGTAGTGCAGTGCACTATATATAGTGAGGATGAGAGCCAGTACTTCACAGGCCGGATCTCATGGGAAGCTGAAGAAATGCAAAAAGGAAAAAAGAAAACCAGATTTAGGCTAGAGTATGAGAAAATACAAAATGACTTTGCTGGTTATTGTTTGTGTAAAGAGTGTGGCGAGATGCAGTAAATCAGCAAAAGTAAGTGACAGTGGGGTTGAGGGTCTGCTGAGCAGATAGATTTGGTAAGGGAAGAGAGGAAAGCGTGTGCATGGAAAACTTTACAGAGAATACTGTAAAACCAGGATGTATAACATAGTTCTGTAGTGGAGGAGGGTGATTTTGTCTTAGCTTTATAAATGTAAATTACATAAATGTAATGATGTAAAATAGATTTATACTGGCATCAAATAGTATTTTCCTAGTTTAACACATGCCGTATAATTATTAAAGTGTTTCCCACTGAATTCTGGAAAAGATTTTGGTTTTGGTTGTTTTTCAAGAGAAATGTAAAATCACCCTCGGAATGCAGCCCAAGCTGCTTCTGCAAATCTGGTCTCTATTGGACTGCACAAAGTCTGAGGAGCAAGTATTTAGTTCTTCTGAGTTTTGAAAACTTGACTTTTGGGGATGTTTTGGCAGCCACCGACACCGTGCAACTGCATACGGTGCTTGTCATTGGTTAGTTGAAAAGGAGGGTGTTGCAGTCAAAGAGACCTAATAGCAACCGCCACTGTCTCATTCAAGACCAGCATTGCTTTCTCATTTGGACAAGGAGCATCAACAAGAAGGCAGCCACGGGTGAAGACGACTGACTTGCTGCTCTTCAGGAAATTCAGTGCTACAGCTGCAGCAGGCACTGCTAGACCCTCACAGCCAAAGAGGTGCTGATCTTCCAGAAGTGAGTGCAGATATGATACCAGTACTGATACCAGTGTGAGGGTTTTTCAATGTCAAGGTCATCTCAGAGGGCTGCACCAGATTTCTGTTTAGTTGATTTTCCTTCCATGAAACTTACATGTTGAGAGAGACCTAGTGCAGGCCACAGAGCTGAACACTTTCTCCTCCCGCATAGCAGTAGCTGGACAGACCAGCACTGTTGTCATATCCTTTGCCTGGCACACAGAGCACTAGCTGTGAGAAACTGGTTTCTTTTCTATTGTCAAGTATCAATTCCCCACCTGCTGCCTCCTGCCATATCGATCCGTAGGCTGCAGTGGAGAAACAGCGACAAACTGAGCTAGATTTTTCAAGTTACTGAAGTTCCTGTTGGTGAAGAGAAGCCCTAGTGGCATTTACAAGTGAGTATGTTGCTGTCTGTGAAATCGCCTCTTCACAACTGGAAAACCACAAAGTGTCTCAGCTTGTTTGTTTGTTCCTGAATACCTCATAATGCAGTCCAGGAGTTGTCTTTCAGTACCAGCCTGCACAGTGTGTCCCCATTCTCTACTGATGAGCCCACTCCTCTGCCCATCCTTGGTGAGTTCAGGGCATTCAGGATAATTCTGCCCTGCCTCAGATTTCTTCAGACAGAAACCCAGGACAAAAATGTTACCTTTTGCTTTCCAAAGGTTCTTTCTGAGGTCTCTCCATATGCACATGTATGCAGGAAATCTTGTGGCAGCCTGTGGTTTGCAGCAGCTTCAGCTGTGTTGTGTGTTGGAGTGGGCTAGAAAAGAGCTGGTGCAGTAGAATGCTACGGAAGAAGTCATTTGAAAGACATAAAGGAAGAATCCTCAGCTTCTGATGCTTGGACTAATTCCTAAAAGCTGTCTGCTGTTTCTGTCAGACTGAATAAATTACCTGATGCCTCTGAGTGAAACTGTCAGATGAGTTTTCACTGCATCATCTTTTGGCCAATGCTTTTTTTCCCTACACACCTTTTTTGGGAAATGCTTTGTTCCATACTCGACTCCTGTGTTTTGTTTTTTATTTTATAGAATAGACTGACATATTAATTCCATGTAATTTTTAACCTATCTCCTTTCTTACTCTACATCTTCATGGACTTCTCTTTCTTTCTATTTTTTCTGCCTCATTCTCCTATATATTCTCTTCTCTTCTGTTGTTATTTTGCCAAGGTTTCCTTTCTGTTCCATCTGCTCCCTGTCTTTCTCTCATGCACATATCAACATCAAGACCTATCAATGTTATGCATGCCTACACCACACATCTACATTTTAGATTTTGACTACCCAAAACTGGAAAGTATTTTTATACTCACTTCCAAAATCTGTTTAGTTTCCTACTTACCTCCTGTGTTATGAGGCAACATTGATATTTGCTGGTTTAAATGTAACGTTGGTTATTCGGAAAGTAGGGTATTGTAAGAGAGTAATGCAATTTATTATTGGACTATTAAAATAGATTTTCCAGTTTAACAAATGTCCACACCTGTTTATGACAGTGGAAAACTCGGGGCTCCAAAAGTCATGTTTGGAGCACTCATGGACGTGTTAATATGTTGTTATCTGCCCTCATGGCTGATTCCCATGCATCCGTCAGAGGGCCTCTGTGTAGCTGCATGGGCCTGGCACGATCCTCACTTCCTGCCTAAGCACACGAACATTGATTACTTTTTTCCTCAAATCTCAGCCTCTACAAGCCAAGTGGCAAGCTAGATCTTTGAATGGACTTCAAGTCTTGTGCTGCAGGAGGCTTGGGCAGAGAGATGTGTGTAGTCTGAGACTGTTGTGCAGTTTTAGTCTGAAATAAGTTGCAAATTTAAAACATAACTATATATTTTTTAGCTTGTTCTGAAATGAACACCCCAGTTTTTAAATGTTACTTTTGTTTCAGGCAATGATTTTTCTTTGCATATTCTTTTTGATGGGCAAAACAACTTGATACAAAGCAGTATACTTGATTAAATGAATTTGCAGACATCACAGTGTGTTTCCATGAAACCTATGCTACCAACCCTTTAAAAAGAGGGTGAGGGAAGGAATGATGTGGTTTGCACCACCTCAAGCTATCTTATTGTGTGCTCCTTTGAAAAGAGTATGAATTCTGAGGAAGCAGTGAGAAATGGAGAGTAGTCTCCGAATATTACAGCCCTTGTAGCATTCAGATGACAAGCTTTGAGTTATTCAATGAATAAAGTTGGATGAGATGCTGCCTTCAAGCATAATTTAGCTGCTTCCTCCAACAGATACTAATTTGAAAAGACTGGCTAGTATGGTGACTTAATTGCCATCAGCATGAATTGCATTTCCTAATTTTTGAGTTATCACCTTATTTCTAAACTAGTGATACGGCAGTAACTTGTGTTTCAGCTGGATGGTGTGTTATTTCTTTGAGAAGCAGTAAGATACAAGCATCATGTGGCCAGTTTGTAAACTTAATTTCTCTGCATATTTGTTAGTCTGTACATAGCAGAGTGAAGCTGAATTAGGTGCTGGCACTGAGGGAAAGACTTGTGACACCCTTGGAAAATTCCATAAGGAAAAACATAGGCCACTGCTAATTGCTTTGCAATTAACTTCACTAACATTTTCATATGATTTTTGTGTAGCAGGATGATGACTATCGAGCTTTATCGTTGTCTGGTCCTGTTGGTTTTAGTAGTTTACCAGAGCAACTGATTAAAAAATCCATCAGTCAGGGCTTCTGCTTCAACGTCCTTTACATTGGTAAGTAGTATCTGGGTGGTTTAAGGCTTTAGTAGCATACACATCCTTAGGAAGTGACTGAAATTTAAATCCAGTTCCAATGCTAAACTCTTTCTTTAATGGTAAGCATGAACTATAATTCCACCCTTTCCCCCAGCTTTGCTTATTTGTATCCATCCTTTGTTTTTTATATTTAACATTTTCATAAACAATGTGAAGACCAAATATGATGCAAACTTATTTGTTGATTTATGAGCAGCTTATTGGATTCTTTTGAGTAAACTACACTACTTTTACTGTGACAAAGAGCTTCAGATCAAAACCTCCTGAAATTCCAAGGTGATCTTACTGAAGTATTTCTGTACTTATCAAACGTTTGCTCTAGTATTTTATCCTTATTCATAAAAACCTTGTGTTGAACCCTGTGGTTTCACAGCTAGTTACTTAGCTTTTAAAATCTGTAGGAAAGTAGTTCACACTTTTGAAGAAACACAAGTGTCAAGAGACTGTTCTGCTTCTTACTCATTAGCGGGTAACTCTTTCATCTGTAGGATGAAAAAATTAACCAAAAGATATTTAGTGCTCATTATGAAGAAGGAATGCAGGCAATCATTTTGCTCAGAGAAATCAGTTGGCAATTTTTTGTGTCAATTTGTTGTGTTCCTGTGATAACACTTTCTGTGCTTAGAAGGTATCTATTTGATGTGCAAAATGTCTTCCTTAACCATTTTACTTAACTGTAGGGGAAATGAATTGGGAAATCAACCCTGTTAAACTGCTTATTTAACACCAGTTTTGATGACCACGTGTCCACACATTTTCTGCCAGAAGTGAAACTTACAGCCCAGACTTATGAACTACAGGAAGGTTGTGTTCTTTTGAAGCTGACCATTGTAAATATGGTGGGATTTGGTGACCAAATGAACAAAGAAGGGAGGTAAGTGACCTCGTATTGCTGTGATACACAGAGATTTTGGTCTTCTTCAATTGCTATTGTTTTTTCTTTGGACTTTGTGGCAGATACTGGTCTTGCATATACTCCAAATGTTTGGTTAATTGTTTGTGTACCACAGTAAGCATGTTTTTCTTCTCATCTAGAAAATTTTTTGAGAAAGCAGACAAACTCTGCCCCTTTCTTTATGATATGATCTTTTATGAATGTATGTAAATAATACATGCAATAGTGAGTTTGGTTTTGAGTGGAGGAAAGGAGCGAGGTCAGTGAGAGACTTTTTAAACAAGCAAACAGCTTACTGTAGATTATATAAACTAGATATGTAGGGAGTTTAAGCATTTGATTGGAACATAATGAAGACCATAAACTGGAATGAATATCAAATTGATTTCTGAAGGCCTTTGTTTTTCATGTTGGACAGTTTGATCAGAAAGTGTAGAAGTACCACGCGAGTGTCTTTCAGAACTTCTTTTGAGTCTGCTTTTATGAATTGAAGATTTTAAAATACTGAATTGTCTCTCAGCAGCCTTTGTTTCTTTTATCTTAATTCTAAAGCATTTTATCTTTGTGATGTATGGTTGCCTAAGTGGTAGTAGTTAAAAATGAAGGTTAGAGAGTCATATTACCATCCTCATGAGAGCAGTAGCTTATGATATGACCGGAAAATAGTTACTGCTTGCAACTTGGATGAGTGAGATGCAAGTACTAAAATAGCTATTAGAGGGTTTGCTGTGTGGTATAGGAGCTGCCTTTTAGTCCTCCTTTTAATTTTGTGCGTAACAACTACTTCAGAATTTTGATAGCATTTGAGCTGGTTTCTAAACTTTGTGTAGTAGCAGACGTGTAAGGGCACACTGCCTTTACATCTATCAACACTTTCTTTTAGAAAGCAGATTATAATCTCTTTTTAAATAGGATAACGTACGCTTGAACTGTACTTATTGCGAATCAGATTTTCATTGTTCTCTTGCATTCCTCCTTTTTAATTTTTGTCTATTGTTTAAGAGCTCTCTTTTGTACAATACTTCAGAAGATAAAGGAGGTTCTATTACTTGGTGCTGGTAATTGCATATTCTTTCTTTTTTTGTACTCTGTCAAAGAGTTTTTTTTATCTTCCTTGTATCTAGGAGTCTGCAGTTGCACAGCTTGTTTGCAAAGATTCATAAAACATCACTTGGGAAAATTGGTTATAATCATAACTAAAGTTGTGTAGCTTTTGTTCACTAATAGTTGCTAGGAAATATTTTATCTGTATTATGCACACCGTTCTTTTTTGGGTAGCATTTCAGAAATTGAGATTACTCTGTACGTTTAATTTTCTGCTGTAGATACTTGAGCAGCCTTTTGACAGGTAAAGCAAAAGTCCACAAAATAGAACAAGAGGAATTCCTTTCTTAATTTGGCTCTGTTTAGGACTAGCTAATCAGTGGTTGTTAAATTTTATTTCTTGCAGCTATCAGCCAATAGTGGATTATATTGATGCACAATTTGAAGCCTGTCTCCTGGAAGAACTGAAAATTAAACGTTCTTTATTTAACTACCATGATTCTCGCATCCATGTCTGCCTCTATTTCATTTCACCTTCAGGGCATTCCCTGAAATCCTTAGATTTAGTAACAATGAAAAAACTAGACAACAAGGTAAGGCTTTGAAACAGAGTTTCAGGAATTTGTCTTACTTTCTGAAGCATCTTGCCGCTTTTAGGCCTTCTACCACCTTTCAGATCAGTATCTGTATGTTTGGTTTTGGGTTGTTTTTAGTACTAGTGTTCTGAACTTAAGGTATACCTTCAGTTATGCAAGTAGCTTGCAGCTCATTTACAAATCAAAAGGAGAGAGACATCTGGCAAGATGCTGAAAAAAGAAGCACTACCAGATTGTGGAAACAGAATAAACCCATGCCAACTTTACTTTTAACAAGCTGTTAACATCTGTCTTACTGTGATTGGACAGGGTACCCTCCATGAGCACTGTAATATTTCTAGTTAAGCTTGTTTCTGGTTCACTGTGGAGTTTTGGGACTGCTGGAAAGTTGGCCTATAAAAAGCTTTGCAGCACTGTGAAGATCTTTGTTGCAGATAACCAAAGAGGCAAATGCCATGAGCAGAACACCCTGCCAGCATGGCTTTTTCTAAGATAGGCTGCATTAGTGTTTTAAATGTCACATTTTGATTTGGTTTGAAAGCTCTAAAATAGCAGTTTCTATTGTTATTACTTGCACTCTCTAAATTCTTATCTTTTTTTCCTGTCATGGGGATGGATGAAGCTAAATGTTTAGCCCATTTTAAGAAACCTTTTGTCATTTGGGTTTAATTCGTTGAAATTTTTATCACTTAAATGCATTTGTTGTTCCTCTAGCCCTTTCCTTTGTGTTTTATTGGCATCTCTCCTAAAGGTACATTTCTTTCTGCATTTGCTTGTTAGTGAGATGTGTTTCTTCAAGATAACAAGGATCAGATCAGTTGTCTGTTCCACACTTGTGACTGGTGAGCACATTTGGGATTTTGTAATTTTTGTTGTGAATACATTTTGCATTTTGAACTTTCTTGATAGCATAGAGCGAGTGTGGGGAGAAGTATGCTGGGACAAAGGTAGGAGAGACAGGGTCGCTGCTTTCTTTAAGCCAGATTAAAATGTTTGTGAAAATATCCTGTAATATGCACTGAGAGTTAAAGAGCCTTGGTACTAGAATATGGGACAGTCTCATGGAACATATTGTTCTACTCAGAGTTTTGAAGTTGGAGGTTGTGTTAAACCACAGACATACTTGGCATCTAGGTTGTGCTCTCATAAACTGAACTCCCTTTAAAACAGTGTTTCTTCCCAAAGAAAAAGGAAATAGGTACATGAGTTCCAGCATCCTGAGAAATATTTTCCCATCAGGATAAAATGAGTGTAATTCTGCTTTAGGGAATTTTAGCTTCTAGCCACCTAGTCTAAATGTTTGTGTTTCTGCTTTGGTTCAGAGAGAACATAGAACGTGATCAGCATGTGACTGTTGTTTTATCCCTTTGCAATGGATTCTACTTTCTGAATTTACTGCAGAAATAGAAATAGACACAGACAAAAATGTACATACTTTAACTGTAGTTTGGTTTCTATCCCATTGTGAAACATGTTTGTGGTGCTTTTGCTACTGTATTCTCCTAGAGGCAATTCAGAACTCAGGATTTTCCAGGATGTGGAAGTCCCTGGTCACATTTGCTGAGTACAGGATTCTATAAATAGAAGGTGGTACAAGAACATGCATACATCAAGTATATAAATCTGTCAAAAGTTGTCTTCAGTTTCTTCCTGAATCCACCACGGTGTACACTGTTAGCTTTGTTACTGTCTGCTTGGTACAAAACAAGAGCAGATTAAAGAGCTCAGAGGTAAAGAAGATTCTTGGAATAGGATAGAGTCATCCTGTACTCAATAATCCTGGGAGGAAAAACACAGACCTATCTTTGGGCAGTTATTTTTTCTCTATTTTTTATAAATTGGATGACTAGCTAAGAATTTGTCCTCTAGCATTTACACATTGGAAAGTCCTGTAGTTTTGGTTAGGGCTGAACCACTACAGGACAGCCAGGTTTCATTTGCAGATTAAGGTAATCTTCTGTATGCTTTCTTGCTGGAAACTAGTGATTTTTCAACTGCCATTATTGCAGAATTATATATAGATCACTGTTAAGGCAGGGAATGATGCCGATGTACCTTGTGAGGTTAAATTTGTTGCTGTTGTTTTTCTTTTTTTCAGGAAGAATAATCTGAAATTTTTATATTGATTCAGAGATACACCTAAATCATCCTCCAAGATAGCAACCAATAATAATTCCAAGTACATATATTTTTTTCCTTCTCTATAGCATAAAGGGGCAACAGATGTTTTGACATTAATATAAAGTGTTACTTGAAAATCTTAGTTTGGAATAATAGCATGTTTTCTAAGTGGAGGGAATCAACACTGCATTTCTGGGAGAAGGATGGTGAGAGTGCTGAGTTTGGTGCTCTCAAACAGAGACATAAGGCGCATGAATAAAAATTATCCTGGTGATTTTATATGCTCAATCTACATTGCTGTGCAATGAGGCAGTCTCAGCTGCCTCTTCCCATTGTGCATGCTTAAGATTTTTGGGCAGCCAATTCCCTGGGTGAGGGAACTGATTGAAATTGAAAGCTGAAGATTTTTGCTTCGTTAGGGAACTGATAAAGCTGAAAAGTAATCTGTCTCCTTGGACAGCTGCACAGATTGTAGTTCTCCCTGGCAATGTGCAGCTACAAACAAGTGGAAGGACAAGACTGTAGTTTTTATTTAAAAGTAGACATTTTGGAGGGGCTTTAAAGTGATTCTGTATTAATGGTCTGTAACTTGGTAGCAAAATTCAATTTTGTAACTATTGAAAGCTGGTTGTAGCTGGGGAAGGGGCTGGAAGGGAGTCAGTTTCTGAGTGAATAGTAGGCATAGTACGGAGCTCTGGGACTTGGGACGCATCTATATGTGACCCAAATCAATACAGTTTATGTCTCTCGTTAGTTCAAAGGTGTACTTTCCATTACTGTTATTGCTGGTTGAAAGCACTAGGATACTACTTGCCAAGTAAACCTTAGATGCTGCACGCAGAAATTAATTTTGTTTAACAGATTAAGCAAAGAAACTTTTTTGTTGCTTATCTAACGCCAGAGTAGTGTAGCTTTTAAATTTTAATGCAGTGGTTGTGATTTAACACCAGTGTTAACAGCTGTAATCAGTTTCTGGTGATTCTGCTTTTCTTTTGTTACTGGACTGTTCAGTAGCCCTTCTCTGCTATTCACTATCTAAGAAATTCTTTCCCAATTAAGGAGTGCTTGAAACACTTCCACGTTGAAAATCAGAACAAAGCTAATTTAATTCGAAAGACTGTATTCCACCCATTTTTAAACCTATAGGATAGAAAACCTAAATAGATGTCCCTCAGGTAATCTGATTGAAGCCATGAATTACTCCTAGCTACAATAGATTGTTTATACAATCCAAAGTCAACTATGTTATTAAAAGAAAAAATCTAGCATTTCATTTGTGTTTAGGCATTGCCTCATCTGTGCTTAGGTTGCACATGCTGCCTATGTGTGACTATCATCCGATAATCTTAGCAGTCATACTTCGGAGTTGGAATGCCTTTTTGGTTTTTTCTCATTTGGATGTTTTGATTAAGACACAAGACTTATTTCGAAAACATCCATTTTGAATCCAGTCTTGGGATTCCATGCCCAGGCATTTCCATTCAGACAAGATATTCAGAATAAAAAAAAAGGGGGGGGGGTATTTGGTTTTTTTCTTCCTTCTCCTCCTTCCCTCCTCCTCCTTTTTGCATCTGTGATCAAGGAAGTCTGTAAAATTCTCATCTTGAGAAATGTGGAAGAATTATTTGTATTTTCTCCCCAAATATTTGGACACCGGCATTAATTCTTTGTATCTAGCTCTGAAAAATGCGTATTTTGGGAGTGGTGATAGTATTTTTAAGAAAAATTTGGCATCTACTAAGTTACTGTCATAATTGGTTTAGGAAATAGGGCAGTTTACCTTAGTTGAACTGAATTGTGAGTACTGAATAACTTATGTAAAGACTGGTATGTGAGACGCTTCAGTCTTTGCCATTCATATGCTCATGGCAGATACTGCAGAAACGATCTGCTGTAGTGGTGAGGTGAAAAATGTTGCTGTAGCTGAGAGGACCTTATGGAAGCAGCTGAAGGGTAGGCAAGCTTTGGTAGCCAGGTTCCTTTTCCTTTTGTATTTAAACTGTCAACTTTCATTTAATACCTGGACCATGAACCCTTAAACTAGACCAATCTATTTTATTAGCAGAGGTAAAAAACCTTAAGGTCATTTAGTTAATAAGTAGGCGTTGCTGTTCTTCTGAGCACCAAAGTGTATGGGACCTCCTTCCTTATTCTCTTCTCAGAATCAATTAATTTTAAGCATATTAAATTTTAAGTATATTAAATAAATAAGTAAATGACAAAAACATTGATATTTTAGTACTAAAGCATCACTCTCTAATGCTTATTCATGCCTGTTCTTTCACCATTACCTTGAGACTTACAGGTTTGTGTGTAGCAAGTTGGTTTATTTTTCTCTTTTCCTAAAAATCTCATCTCCTTTTCCCTTTCCTTTCCTTTCCTTTCCTTTCCTTTCCTTTCCTTTCCTTTCCTTTCCTTTCCTTTCCTTTCCTT
>JANRGW010012364.1:8438-30269 GCA_024733675.1 Psilopsiagon aymara | reverse complement strand
TGGGTTGCCCAGGGAAGTTGTGAATGCTCCATCCCTGGCAGTGTTCAAGGCCGGGTTGGACAGAGCCTTGGGTGATATGGCTTGGTGTGAGGTGTCCCTGCCCATGGCAGGGGGGTTGGAACTAGATGATCTTTCCAATCCTAACTATTCTGTGATTCTATGCCATTCCTAAGAGCTAATTCATAGCACCTGAGATTTTAACGCTGTGTTTTCCTCTGTTCGAAGATCCAGTATCCCTAATTGATGCTTTGCCAGATTAGTGCTGTGTTCAGCCAGACAGGCAGCCTGAGAGGTACAACTGAGCTGTTACTTGCTCAGAGCTCCAAAGGAAGCCCACTCTCTGGTCCCATCTTTGGACCACAAATGGCTTGACCACAAAATAACCATTCCCACCTACAAAGATGCTAAAATGCTTGATCATTTGCTCACTTTTTATAACTTTTACTGGATTACGTTGTGATACTCTTTGTGAAAAGAGGGAGAGAGAAGTATTAAAAAGAACTGTGCAGATGACTTTCCACCAAAACTCTTGGACAATGCAAAGAGATGGGTCACAAGACACATCCAGGAGCTGACTGGTTTTCTTTGAGCACATACACGTGTTTTTGTGTGGACACAGCGACAAACACAGACGAGCTCTGCTCTTCAAGTGACATCTCAGAAGCATACTCAAGTAGACACGGACAGTGCAGCTGAACAGCTATCCCAGTGCTTGGAGATGATGAAAGGGAAGCAGCAGTGAAACAACCCTCACAGTCATGCATGTACCTATACCTCTTCCTCTTCCTCTGCCCATTAGTATCCATCCAACGCAATTGTCACACACACAGAAGCTGTGTGTGTCTGTGCATGCAACCTTGGGAGGAAAAAAGGGAAAGAAAAAGCAAGTGAGACTGAAACATTTGTAACTCTCAATCTGAGAACAGAGAGAAGCCTTCTCCAAAAGGAGTGTCAGGAGGTAGTTAATAAAGAAAAATGGAGACTTTTGCTTGATAAAGAACGCAGCTAGGCTTTCTTCCTCCCACATCTTCCATCTCCTTGCTCCATTCCATTCCTCTCCCTACTTCTGACTACATCAACCCTCAGATAAAGGCCATACATTTGCTCTGCAGATCAAGTCAAGGAGAGAAACCACTCAAGTATGAACACACTGAAAAACTGAATGCTCAAAACCAGTTTGTTACTGATCCACATTTATTCTGTTTGCGGATCAGCACATATGCCCTGCAATCAGAGGCACAATGGCACATTTTAGCATGCAGGGTGCATTCTCCCTTTATCACCACCTCCCTTTCGTACACACCCCCTCAGTGTTCCTTCAGCCGGCACTACGCTCCTTCTCACATTAAATATAGAAACAGATCTCTGAATCACCAGTTCCTGTTGTTGAAAGTAGCTAGAAACAGATGTTACAGCAAAAGAAGTTTCCTAGTAAACAATTTTAGGATGATCTGCCCACCATGTTAGACCCCATTGCTACAAAATGTATTTAAGTCCTAGAACCAGAGGTTTTACAGATTTATATGGAACTACTCTGATTCCCTGGGTGCCTGATACTTCCTACGATCATATTATTTCCTGCCCATAATGGTATCATGCAGCAGCAAGTTCCAAAGGTTAACTGTCCACTATAAAAAGAACACCCCCCCAAAGTGATGCTTATAAACTCATTGATTATGAGCCTCCTGCTGCGCTCAGTTCATTCCACACTGCTTTTCCTTGACATTTTCTTAGATGCTCCTTCAAGAAGAGGAACAGAAATATCTGAGCTTTGCAAGAGAAGCGCAGCACAAAGACTCCAAACCTGGTTATAGGCAAGAAAGATCAGTTCCAGAGAGAGGAGAGCAGAATTCAGACAAGCTAATCCACCCGGCAGCGAGGAATCACTTCCTAGCATAAGCAGAGTGGAAATGCACCCATGTTTTCCAGTTTGGGACCATGCATGGTTAAGAAACTCTTGACAGCCACTTGTGGACTCAAATTTTTTCTGTTGCTCCCAAAATACATAAGAGAGGAGCTACATACCTCACACCAAGAGGCACCATCCATGTATATGCCTCGCATGTATGTACGTATATACATACACACAATATATACTTTCTATCAGAGAGGCCAGTTAGTGCTCAATCATTCAGCACCTGAGGAACACTTTGTTCTGCAGGTTTCTATAGCCCCATGTGTGATTTACTGAAGCCAGAGGGACTTCACAGACCACTCCACTTAATTATTCCTGTATTCAGCCCAGAGGATCACATGAAACTATAAGCCAAACCTTTGTTTGCCTAACATAACACTTTCAGACCAGCTTTCAGCCCTGGGAACATTTTGCGTGGAATACACCACTTTCCTTTGTCATTTATTTGTTCCAGCACTTATGCTCTCTCACCGTTATGAATGTATGTCTTATTTCCAATAGCCTGATTTCAGCTCCCGGCCATCAGTGCGGTGCTATGCCTGTTTCTGTCAGCCTTATAGCCCCAGCATTCTCTCCCTCAGAAGGTGCTTCCCACCAATTATCAAGTCACACCATTTATCTTCCAAAAAACAACAGATCCAGCAACAGAATGAGCTTTTCAGGCTCTCCTGGTGCTACCTGAATACCACCCTGCCTTCAGCTATCTCCTCTGACTCTTTTTTGAGCCCTTGTTTTCAACAGGCTGTTCAACATCCCACAGTCATATAAAATTCACCTTCTTTTGCCTATTGCCCCCCCTTACACACCCAGACTTACACACCTTTGCTGTCCTGGGGGAGAGGAGTCCAACTGATTCCTCACTGTACCCCCAAAACAGCCTTTTCCCTAGTTCTGTCAATGACATTGAAGTGCAATGCCTGCAGGCACCATGATCTTGCACCAGCCTGGATGCAAGTGCACTTTGGGTTGATACCAGCTCACCAGGATACTCAGATTTCCCTGCACAAGCTGCCTTATCCTTGCTTACCACGCTGCTTAGCACGATATGGCCTGCCAACTGTATCAGCACAGATCCTGTCCTTGTCTCCAGGTACTTGATGAAAAGGTCCAATGGAATCCGGCCTCACCTCAATCCTTAAAACAGATTTCTAGAAGCATTCCCATTTGATAATGATTCACCATCAGTGACTAACTCCTAAATATCAGTTAGTCAGTTCTTAATATGTTTACTTCTGCAATACCACACAGCACTTACATGTCAGTACATGAGGCCTAAAGGGGTATTGTCAAAGTCCTAACTGACTACCTCTGCTCTTGCCAACAAACGGAACTATAGGCAGTATTTGGAAGGAGGTAGGTCGTAGTAGGGGTCTGCAAGGGTTGGACCATCTCCTTGCCCCTGCACCAGGTGCCATTTGAAGCCACAGCTTTATTACATCTCATGCAGGTCCTTTGCTCGAGTAAAACTTTCAGCATGTCACCATGTTTGCTATGACACGTCTCCCTTGAAGTGATATAAACTGGTATTAGTGTTCAATGTTTTATCATTTGAATATTGCATTAAATTGCCTAGTGTTTTGATGAGGATTGTCAAGCTAGCTGGAATATGGTTAAATCAGTTTATCCATCCCCTGTCTACTCTGGCACAGTTAGTTTTAAGATCCTCAACACCAAAAGTTACTAAAAACTGCCTGCAAGCCTGCAGATTTGTCAGCAAGCTCTTTGAAACAATGCAGTCATAACGCTGCTGATTTACACAGGTCTAGCCCTAGAAGGTAATAAACCTTTATTCATTAAGATGGGTTTAATTCTCTGTTGGAAAGGCATTCATGGTATCACATTCTGCACCTTCACAAACATGGAACAGTATTAACAACTATTTCTACTTTTCCTGCATGAGCTACTTTATCATCTCCATCTAGCAACTGGAACTCTTTGTTTCCCAACATACTTCAGCTGTACAGAATTAACTGCATATTGTCTAACTTACTTCTTAACTTCCTGTGCTCTAATTCTCAGGTATTCACTGTCCCTTTAATTTCTGTATTTCGCTCTGAAATGCCTACATGTGCCCTGAAGCCAAAGGGCTATTAGTGTAGTTGTTGTCTCTTTTCTTTAAACCAGAATTTCAGCTTTTGGGTGATTTGGTATCTTCAACATATCCATTTTCCATTCGCATTTTTCTTCCTATAGTAACACTGTGCTCTTTCTGACAACAAACAGGCTTTTTTGAATCATCAAGTATAATTTTCTTTGGGCTGTTCTGTTTGTCCATCCAGTACATAACTGGGTCACAATCAATAGTTCCATGGCAACCACCAGTTGTGTGATACCAAAGTCCACCGTAGCTGTCTCAGCTGAAGAGCTGAAACAAGAGCTGACGTGCAATGGGCTGAATTTCCAAGACTTTGAACAACCTACCAATGATGCCAACAGCATGTTCAGCACCTCAGAAGCAACAGAACAATGGGAAACAGACCCACATGCTTGTGATTTGCCATTCTGGACATCTCCAACAAGCATTTAAACAAAAAACTGTATTAATTTCTCCTATACCTTAACTGTAAAAGTAAGGCATTTACCAAGTCACCAAATTGGTGAGTCAACCAGGCTAGACAACCAACACATTTAGGCTCCTCATCAGCCTGACCCTCACCCAGGTAAACAGCTTCTTCAACTACCAGCCATCTACTGCTTGTTTGATGAAAGCAAAATAAACTGACCTCAGTCCTACCCCACTGTGGCACTACTACAGAAATCACAGTGCTCCTCAGCAGGATGAAGCACATGCACTCCAAGTGTAAGCACAACATTCTTTATCTGCCCAAGGTGGAAGCACCTGGATTTACACATGCAGTCAATTAAACTTTAGCACAGAATCAGTTCGAGACAGTCTTTCAAAGAGCCATAAAACTTACGTATTCAGCAAGAAAAACACATTTGGCTTGGTAATTGCCACAACAGTAGGAAAAGCATCCAGAAACTTCCAGCTTCACAACTTCAATAAATATGCTAACTATTTACACAGTGATCTTCTAAGTATCCTAGAAGCATCGTGGTAGCAGTCTACTGATTCGGTTCTGCAGTTCCCAGATTCTTGCTGTACATTAAGCCGCTGCGACTTATTGTGCACAACCAAAAATGACTAAGGGAAACTACATACAGTGGGTCAGCCATTCTTCCTTATTTAAATAGCAAAATGGGAACTGAAGCAATACATTAAGAAGCAAAATTCAGAGCCCTACCCATACCTTCTACAAATTCCCCCTAAATTAGGCAGCAAATATTCAAAACCACCAGTCTGCACAGACAGTTCAGCCTCAAGTGTACACTCCCTGTGCTGGATTGCTCTGTCCCCTCCTCTCAGGCTTAAGGTAAACATTAAGTATGCATGCTGCCAAAAGCCTCAGGTACTAAAACATTCCACCTATTTCTACTACCCAGACTTTACCCAAATTCTACCTTTCCTGCACATACATCTAAAAAGGCTTTGTATGGGATGGGAAGAAACTCAGTTTGGGCTGAAAGTCCAAGATTTGCTGGGAGGGCTCGTATTCCTCTAACTTCTTTGAGCCTTCCCCCCATCAGCTTAGACATATCTCACAAGAAATTGCAGTTTTACCCACCTAAGTGCATTCCATCCACTATGAAAGGTTAAATATGTGAACTGGAAATTTCTCAGTCATCACACAGTTAATGCGATGCCACAGCAGTGTTTCAAAGGTCTACTGGAAAGACCAGAGTCAGTTCACATTCCTCTCACAACTTCTGCTTAAGGTTAGCAGAGTTGTTTGAATATTAAATTCAAATGAAAGTACAGAGGGACTTTAAAATGCAAATGCTATTCCTGACGAGTAATATACCTGCAGCCACACAAACCCTCCCAAATCCTTAAGAACAGCTTTCCTATATAACATAATCCACTTTGAGGCTTTGTCTGCATAAGGCCCTTTGGATTGCCCCTTAAGAGACAAAACCCATAAAAATTAAAGAACTGATTGATTAAACTGCTTGAGACCCTCTTCAGACACTCTTTGCCAAAACCAGAGTGACTCTCAATTACTCTGCCTCACAGACATAAGGCAACTGAAGCAATCCACTTTAAAGCCATACCTTCAGCTGACTCAAATAATTTCTCAATGGCATGTGAAGACAAGCCCTTAACTCCAGAACCACACACAGGATTTATTCAGGAGTAACTGTCCAAAATACCTCCCCCAGGAGACAGGCCCAGACAACACAACAAATCAGGATGCTGGTTCAGCACCAAACCATCCCAAGAGGAATACAAGAAACCACACAATTAGAAAAGCCTGAATGCTGGTAAATAAATTCAGGATTGTGTATTTGCCAGGCTTGTTTTAGAGAAGGATTTCCAACAGGCACCTAAGCAGGAGGTTGAAAAGCCTCTTATTCTGACAGCTTTCCAGGACTCTCTCTCCCTCCCTGTCCCCACCATTTCTCCGCAAGCTATTTCCCAAACCCCAGCCTGCTGACACAGGGCACAGACTAACACAAAACATGAAAATCCCTTGATTATGAGTTCAAGCATCACCTGAATACAACACAAAGCAGCCTGGAACAGGAACGGCAGGTTCAGATCCAGCAGAGAGATGCCCTTACTGTGGATGAGCTAGTCTCTCATTGTTTTTTTCCTGGGGATACACTTTTGTATCAGAGCCACGGTCTGCTGCAGATACAGACCTGCTTTGCTCACCCCACAATTCTCTATCACTGACAAAAAATAGCTCTGGAGGAAGGAGGAGGTTTTCAGCTGTTTTCTTCTCCAGTCCTCTCTAGCTGTTTCCTCTGTCCTCCTTCCAGCTTTTATACCTTGCAACTAGAGATAACTCATTTTCTCATGTGCATAGCTTGATTTTGGAATAAATACTTTCTTATTCTATGGAGCCATTAAATCCCTCGATCCCCAAATTTAATAGTAGCCACAATGCTCCTGCAGCACCCTTCGACAATATGATCACCAGGCTTTCCATGGAAGAGCTGAAAGAAGCTGGCATCTTGTTTCTTTACCGAAGCAGCTGGAGTTAAACAGGAGTGGTCTGGATAGATGCTTCTACTAGGCACCACTGACACTCTAGGGCTCAGAATAACCACAGGAGAGGGACATTTTCCTAGACAGGATCAGAAATGGATGGCTTTAAGATGGTTGGAAAGCATGTAATTTACTATTCTCCAATTTACTCATAAACAGTAACTTTATTCTTCCTGAAACATTGATTGACATTTGATCCTGTTATGAACAATTCCAAGGCCTCCCCCACAGAGCATCTAAGCTGCATCACATTAAAGCTGTTCCTTTCTCCTTGCCTCTAGCATATTCCTAACATGTAAACAACTGTGCTGTGCACACAAGCAAAGGCACAGCTAACTAGTGAAAGCTGCAGCACTGAGGGCACTGTAGGAATCCATCCAATCCTAATAACCCATTATTTTCACAGGGCACTGTATTTATTAGCTAGAAGACAACTGCTATTAATGCGAGTGTACTCATGCAAAATGACCCCATTAGAAAAGCTGGAAGAATACTGCAGAGCACCTTTTCATGGATAGTCATCTTTCATGGGCTTTGTTACCCCCCATAACCAAAACATACAAGAGAAGTCAGTCTAATGATGGAAGGATTGTGACAAGACTAGGAGAAAGGCAAGTGTCAGAAAAGCCAAGCAGGCTTACTGACTGAAGAGTCCTCAGCTGATGTGACACCACATGACAAGTAATTTTCTTGTGGCCAAGCCTGAAAACCTAGAGGGGTTACTGCCAGTTCAGCTTAAAAGAAAGGGAAAAACACCTCCAAACAATCTCACATCTCACCTATTCAGCAGTGAAGCCATTAGCAGCAGATATACACTCTTACAAAGTTTAATACAAAAAGCACTGCCAAGCCACATACTTTTTGTATGCTAACTCTTTCTTTACATGCTCTGGATCAAGGATAGGAGGTTAGCCCTGCTCCTTAGGGCAAGTTTCAACAACCAGATCCACCCACTCTGCCAAAGAATCCCCTCACAGCATCAATGCTCGCCCCAAAAGTCTTCCTCTACAGGCAAGTCTGTGAGTAGGAAGAACTAAGTCCTGGAGGAAACCGGTCATCTCTGACCCCTATCTCACCCATCCAGGGCTTCTGCAGTGATACCACAGGAAAAGCAGATGTAACTGCAACTATTTCTTGTTAGGGCCTTCTCTAAGTTAGGAGGTTTCCTTCCAATGGCAGGAATTCAGAGCAGCAGTTCTGGACTGCGAACTGAATACAGCTACACTGCCAGGACATAGAGTAAAGCCAGGGTGCCTTGGGACATTTCCCTCTGACCAGTACAGTTGCACAATTTTTTGCCTCTCATGTTAAAACAGAGCCCAGTGACTTCTTGCTGTCTTTCTGTCCACACCTACTCTACAAACTGGAGCAAATCATCATGTCTCAACACCCACCAGCTTCCTTTGGCTCACTTCACACATCCAAAAATGTCAGGACTATGAATTCCAGACCCCGCTTCTTCCTTCCACAACACGAAGGATCACCCTAGTCACACATATCCTTCTCCTCTCCCACTTCTTGTCCAATTCCACTGCCCATACTGCCACCAGAGCAAGTTTTATCTACTTGAAGACATGAAATCATCCACTTCTTCCCAGAACCCCTCTAGAGCTTGCCTGTTGTCTTCTCTCTACCACTCAGCAGGTGAACATCCAGTCCTGCACATGACATTTACCCAAGGAGGTCTGACTGGAGTAAGACAAGCATTCAGGGAGGTCTAGTTTAACAAACAACATTGTATATCCTTCCCTGCAGCGAGAGTTTCTTCATCATCTCCACACTGCCCACTTTCAATCCTTTTAACACAAACTAAAAAGTCTTCCCCTTCCATATTCTGTGCCAAGAGAAGTGACTGTTTTATTACAAAGGTCAAACAATCTTTTTACAAACGTAATTCCAATGCTATCTTTGCAAAGCAGTCCTGCACCCTCTCTTTTTCCACTCTAAAAACCCTACTCATGGTAACTCTGCACCACATGGTAAACATTAAAGAACTTGTACAGCAGTTTTAGTGCCACTAAATCTTAACTTCTGAGTAAGGCAAATTAAAGCTCACAGTTAAAGTAGGCCAAAGTGTATCACTATCTGCAAGCTGGGAAAGTTAGAGAACTCTTCACAGGCTCAGGCCTTGAGAAGTGCAAGGTTCAGTTGCTGCACCCTCCATATCTAACAAAACAGTGTCACAAACACCAACACCAGAAGGCTGTAGCTACAGCTCAGTGCCAAATAGCTGACAGCCATCCTTTTCAGAGGAGCCTGATCAGAACACTATAGCCGAGCCATAATTCAGGATTTAATGGCTAAGATGACCATCGAGCTGAAAATGTGATGCATTCCAGGTTTAAATTATAAATGGTAGAGACAGCTCAAGTTAAAATTACACAATTTCATTCCCCCTTCATGCTTATGAATAAATAAGAATGACAGAAAGGTTACAGTGGCTTTTTGCACGCTGTCAGCAAACAAATGCTGTGACATACATTCACCATGCACTAAACAGTCAAGATTCAGCACCAAAAAACCGCACAGGGCTGCACACAGCAAGGTTTTAAATAACAAAAACAGTTTATTGCCTCTTCTAGGATCAGAGCCACAAGACCTACCTTGTATTAAAGATCTGCCCCAGAGAGGAGCACTCAGAGGATAGCCATTTACATATTAAAGGATTTTAAATGGTTGCTGAAGCTTCCATGCCTTTCATGAGCTGGTTTTGATTGATCCCCCATCTTGGGTCTACTGCAGTTGAAAAACTCCTCAAATGGAGATCATTTATGCTAATTTAACTGAATTCAGAGGGCCAGTTTTGAGTCATCCCTTCAGAGCCACACTGCAGTCTGCAGCATTCTTCACTTCCAACACTATCCCAGCATTAAGGCAAAAAGGCACCATGGACCTCGGGTTTCCCACTGGACACTCAACTCAGACACAGATCTGTAGAAATAAAAAGCCTTGACTGACAAACACCTATTGAGGAAAAGCAAATGAACTTGCACCCACAAGCACACAAACACTGGAAAACTGGAATACCTTCACCCATGAAGCATCTAGTAAACCAGCACAACTCAAAAAGATTATGAAGCAACTATAATTACCACTAACACCCACACCAAAATAATGGGAACATTTGGCTCTTTCCAAGTGCTGTAACCTCATCAAAACACTTGAGCCAAATTTGACATTTATATCTCTATAAATAACATGTAAGCAAAAGCAAAGGGGGGGGGGGGGAAGGAAAGGCAACATTTGCAGTTCAGGGAAAGACATCAAAACAAACACGTCCATAGTACTCAAGTGCTATGCTACATGTGGGAATCTGATGATCTTTTGAATGGCTGAAAGCCGGGGCACAGAGGACAAGCCTTCTTGTTTTCAAATTAATTACTAATCAATCTTTTCAGCCATCAACCTCCTGCAATGACTCATCCACTTTCTTTACCAAAGTCTAAATTGTTATGAGAAGACTACAATTCCACCGGAACATCACCCTCCTGAGTGCAATACTTAACCCTGCCTATGAGAAAGGATTTAGTAGGCTCATTTCTCTCTCCCACAAGAAGATCATGTAATTTTACCACTTAAGGTAAAACAGTATTTAGAACTTTTATACTGAGAGAAACAAAAGGTAAAGCCCACCCCAGTTACTCTTAGCAAAGCCAGCATTCTCCTAGTGACATACGCACTGCAAGCAAACGAGAAAATTCACATCATCAATCCTCAATAATCATGCTATCAAACAGTGAAATTCTTTTATACCGATACAGACAGTTCCTACAGCCTGTAAAGGACCAACAGTTCCTACTGTCTGTAAAGGAATTTAGTTTTATGGAAGCATGGCTTGCTTTGTAAGCTTACAAAATTAAGAACTTGATCCTATACTCCACATCCCTGTAAACCTCTTCCCAGAGGTAACAGCTCTATTAAAGCATCTAAGCTGCAAGACTGAAGCTTGGTTGGCAATACCCATGTACAGAGCTTGCTCTTTTCCTGCACTAAAATTATATCAGAACATTACAACACATTTACATATCTCCCACACATGCAGCTTTCTGCCAGCAGTAACAAGAGGACGACATCAAGGCTTAGAACACGTACCAGACAGAGATAGAACAAGAGGGTGGAGTTTCCTGCAGGAACACCCAAGCTGAAGTCCAGCAGCTCACAGAGAAGGTGCTGCCTTTCTACCAGCCCCATGTCTTCCTATCAGGCTTCCACTTAACCAGTGTCAAATGTGAAACTCCACTTAGGAAACCAGGAAAAAGCTTCCTATTGTTCCTGCCTTCTCCACAACCTCCTGGCTACTATCAGAAAAAGTGGGATCGCTCCCCCTTTTCCCATGAAAATGGTGCCCATTTTTCCCCATGTTCAGCCTTAGGCCTTCAGTGGAATAGGAGGAACAGGAGGAAAAAAAACAATCTGCTGGGTTGTCTCTCCCATATGGTTTTCATGGGAATATTTCTAGCAGCAGCCCACGCTGCTGCCCTTGATTTTAATCACGCAGAAGTAACATGAAATTCACATGACTCTTGTCAGTTTTCCAGCCACACGAGTGTTGCAAAAGCATCAATTAAACTAACCAGACCTTCCGACTTTAACCTGGCAAAGCTATAAAGAAATGACAGGTAAGCCTCTCGGAAGAGTTTGATTTACACATTGGTTGCACAGTTATTTTCAGCAAAGCTTTTAGTTAGAAAATTAGAACGACGACAGTGCTGAATTTCTGGCACTCTACCTCCTCCTAAGCTGCCAGTTAGAAAAACATGAAGTAAAAATGGATCCAAGTCAAAGAAAGTAATTAAAAGTTACTCTCAATCACAGGGAAATACCTTACCTGCCATAACTAAAATGTTACTAAGGTGTGAGAGTAAGTTTAAGTGATTCTGAAAGTCAGTTGTGGGATACAGTGTCATTACTCAAGGTGTGCTACATATGAAGAAGTTGAATGCTCAACTTGTATGTGGCCTTCCCTCTGATCCTTTCCAGCGGGCCATTTTTCCCACTCCCACCCTACCATGGCATTCCAATAGCAAAGCTCAGTTAAAATGCAAATAGAACAAGTCAATTAACCTGAAACTCAGGAAAGTCTCAAACATTGTGCAGAAAAAGAACTGAAAACAAGCCCATACAAGTGAGACAGCAAACCAGACTAAATACAATACCTCAAATAATAACCATTTATTAATGCTCATATTACACAGCTGCATGGAAAGTGCCTTTGTGCCATAATTCAGTGAAAACCCAACTAGAAAGAAACTATCAAAAATGATGTTTGCTAGTGTCAAATCAAGCTAAGTATGCACCATGCACATGGGAATAAGATACTACTCAAGGAAACAAGCTTTCTGACACCAGCATACTTGGGATCTAAATTACCATGGATTAGGGAACGGAAAAATGCAGAACCGCATGAAAGGAAGGCAAACCCTGCTTACAAAATAGCAGTGAGTCAGCTACTGAGGACTGGTCTGTGATTGCTCTGAAAACAAGACGCACATTCCTCATGTGCCCTCCGGTTGTTCAGAATGAAAACATGCCCAACTCCAAACTACACTTTTAATACGGGAGATGATAGTCCAAAAGAAAGTGTCAAGAAACATAGGTTTAACCCATTCAAACTTCAGAAAACATTCTCAAAAAGTGCTAATTCACATAACCTTTTAACCCTATCCTCACCTAGCTGATGTTTGGTGCAAGAATAAGCAAGAAACACTCATGTCTCTGGCCTCTGATCACTCAGAAACAGCTTATCTTGGGGGTACCTCCAACACTAAGAGGTCACTGAGTTATTTTTAAGATAATCTTTCTAAAAAGCCATGACCCTTTAGCCTGCTTAGTTCCATCATCTGTCACCAGACTAACCAGAAAGCCAAGAATAAGCGCCAAGGCCTTCTGTGACAAGCTGTGAAACTCAGCCATTTAATATTATATGGAATACTAAATACCTACACTCAACATTTATTTGGAGAACACATTTGTCCTCATTCAGAAAACCAAAGATCACTGTCAGGTTTTCATAACCCTTCTTCCCCTTAGTAAGCACCATTGGCTGCAAGCATTTCTCTCCCCAACCACAATATAGCTCATTTTGTTGCTGCTTAGAGACTGCCTTTCTGGTCTGCTCTTTTTTTGTTGTTTTCAGATGTTAGTGGTGAGTGGGGCTTTTCCTGCTATACTGACTATTTCTGAAAATAAAAAATAATACATATACTCAAAGAATTACTGCAGCACGCATACAGTGAAAAACAGGTCAAATAAGGCAGCGCTATCAATATCACTTTGCTGATTGAGGACTATTAAAGTGCTGGCCACTGACTAGCACGTCAGCATACACTGACCAGAGCCACCATGTCCAGCCCCTCCCAAAGAACAGAAATCTTGACACTGGCTCATTTTAGGGAAAGGATTAAAAGTTCCTATTTTCAGGTGGTGTTCCTGCACACTGAATCCCTCTGCCAGACACTGCAGTTTATCATTGCCAACACTTACAGAAGTACCTAGAGGCCTCAAGTAGGTCAGGGCTTCAGTATGCAAGGTAGAGGATATATGCATAATACTTGACAGCCTTTGACTCATCATATTTTTCTATTTCAAGTGTTTGTCCTCCCACTGAAACAGCTATGTGAGCAACCCACACAAGCAAAAGAAACTCAATGACACTGCAGAAAAATCCCACCCAAGTTCTAGCAGTGATGTGCTTAGATACAAGGAAAACAGAAGCAGCTCTACCTCATTAAAATATTACATGTAAAATCTAGCTAAAGACAAAGCAAAGCAAGTTTGGGGCTTTTCAGTCCGGCACAGCCCCAGCTATTATAACAAAGACAGAAAAGACAGTTGAAATAAGCTTTAGTGAGTGGTTATGGATGAGCGCTCCACTTCTCATTTTCCCATCCCCTACAACCTAGACATACCCTTTTAGTGAAAGAAAATGTTTCTCAGTTGTTGCCTTCAGACTGAAGCCTGGTTGAGACAGAGCAAGAATGCAAAACCAAACCAAACCCATTTACATGAGCTGTAGGGGGAGAGACTACAGGCAGAGTGCTAAAAAGCATGTTTGCTTATCTTAAATTAGCCACATTAAAGGTGGACAAATGTGCCATAAATCTGAAATGATGTTTAGATGATGGAGTTCTTGGCAACCTGACTGCCAGTTAGCCCAGACTGTCTGTCCAAATACACATTCCAGGACAGCACAATGCAGGAGTGAACCAATACATTCCAGTAACATTAGCCAATTAACCATGCTTTTTGCTCCACGCTGCTGTCCCTTCTAGTATCTCTCTGCTCCACCATCACTCACTTCTGCCTTCCCACTCATCCACACCCTGCAGAGCTTCTCTGCAGCTTCCCATCCCGTTCCCTCAGCTGGAAAAGGAAACATCGGTGTTGCCGTGGATCTTGACTGTACGTTATCACCGATCAACTTTTCCCCAGATCCCGCAGAACGTAAGAGTTTAGAGAATGGGAATGAGACTGATGCCTCATTGATCAAATCAATTCTAATTACTCAATGAAAACTTTTCCACAGTTTCCAATGCTACACTGAGCAAGGGCTACTTCATGAAACGCAGTCAGATAAGTGGAAAGTTTGGGAGTTTATTGCTCAGCAAAAAAGGCCAGGATTTTATATATTCAGTCACCAGAGGAAGCGGAATGTTATAATTGCAAGCAAACTCTAACACTTGAAATAATAAATAAACTAGAGAAATGTATTATTTATTGAAATTCAAAATTTTTCTAGGAGAGGCTCATAAAAAGCTGAGGACAGAGTAACACAATATTACAGCTAAACCACAGCAGCACTAAAATAATTGGGCAACAAAGAGCTATTTGTTCATTTTTTCCTTGCAAATCTCACTCTTACACACACACACACACCACACACCCCATCTTGACTGTCTGAGGCATCAGGCAATAATGTCACCATCTTCTTAGGGTATGTTCTTTTCATACTGTGGTACAAATACTAAACAGTGGTAGGCCCGTCTACACAAGGAAAACCAGGTCTTGGAATAGTGAACTTTTCCCAATCCAAGCCCAATGCCTTCTGTGGTTTCTCAATTGCTGGAAGTGTTTCATCTCTCTGTGAAACCAAATCAGGTACAGTCAAGGACGGGCATACCTTACGCTTTAATGCTGAATCTTACAATGCTGCTCCGGTGCTCCGGCATTCACAGCCAGGCTCTAAGAGAACAAGTGCACCACAATGGTGCTGTTATTCAAGAGGGCATCACCTACTGAAGACAATGGACAAAGCTTGAGGGAGTGACCACACACTGAGAATCTCTTCCCATCTATCCAAAACATACCTTCTGAGATTTCAGTCAAGAACTGAGTGCAGGTAAATACTTCAAAACAACATCATATTGCATCAAAACACATAGCTAAGATTACCACAATCTACTGAATTTGGTACACATCCAGTAGCAGACAGGTCTATACACATGGAAACATGCACTGTGACATTACTCCACTGATGGTTCAAAGACAGTACTGCATTTTCACTGGGGTAAGGCTCCCAGGAGGACAAGCTGGCTGGAAGCAACAATGCTTATGGACATGTGGCTGTGGGGACTGGCTTTTGGGACAAGTCTCCTGTCCAGGCAAAGAAATATGAGAGCAAAAACCGTGAAGAAACATAACACCAAAGCAGAGCTATTTTCCAGCTTCTGTATCTAAAGTTAACACTGAAAATTCTGCTGGGAGGACAGAAAGGAAGAGAAGATAAGCTGACATTAAAACTGTAACATTGGAGCGAGGCACACAGAAGTCCTTTTCATAGCAAAAGAGTAGCCAAAATGCCATCTATGCTTACACCTAAGTAAAAACCTCCTTCTGCCTTGAGGCAGCCCTGGCAATAACACTGTTGCAAGCAAAAAAATAACTGGTTTATTGGTTTGGGGAGGACTGAAACAAATTCGAATTTACTGCCGATAAATAAACTTCTAATTACTGTGGCTGGCATTGGAATGCACAGGGGTGAGCCCTTGCTCTCGAGCCCCATCGCCATACCTGCTGTCCCACTGCTGCTCATTATGTGCACACAGTAAGCAAATAGCTTATACAGACAAGTTGTTCTTAAAACAAACCAAAAGCACATCAGTGAAACATGATCTAAAATAAACCAGCTCTGTTTGAGGATATCACTATTTCCCCTGGCGCTTCAGGGTTCTGCAGCTGCAGAAATTCCTCTAAACAAATCAAAAGAGTTTAAAGCTCATGCTCCCACGAAAAAAGTTTCCAGGCGAATAACATATACATACATATATATATATGCACACACACACACTCACTCCACCACAGTAACCAGGTCAGAACACTTGCCTGGGAAAGCCCTTATCCACACTTTAACATTTTGCTAATATAGCTGCATTAGCCAAGATCAGTTTTTTTTCTTGCTTCCAAACCACACCAGCAGAAACCTTAATGCAGAAGCCCTCTGAGTGGTTCCTAAATCTTTGTGCCTGCATTAAACGTTTCCTTCTTAGGACCCAGTTTAAGCAGCACCAGCAGAAAAATTCCTGCTGTAGCTGTAGCGGCACCCCAGGAGGAAGTGGTGAGACTGGGTAACTAGGCATACAGGAGGGGTGAAGGCAAAGCAGAGCATTGCATCAGTTTAGCTTACGTCTACAGCAAAAAGGAGGAAGCAGTAAATGCCATCACATCAGATCTGTGCCAGCAGAAACTAAACTGCAAAGTCACAATCCTATTACAAGAAGTAATAGCAGTAGAATTCAGTGGTAGGACTGACCAGCTTTAGTTGAACACATGCAGCATAGTGCTTGCTGTTTGAGTTTTTACACACTGTTTTGTGTGCGATGTATAATCCTGAGAAACAGACTGCCTGAAAACATTATAGGCTAGCAATGCCATTTATATCAATTAGATACTAATCCTATTCCCCCCACAAGAGATGACTGTCAGCTGGGTTAACTGTTTCACTACTGATAAGATAAGTATCATCATTTCCTTGTTGAAACCTATCTCTCAACTACAAAACATCTGTAAAAGCCTGAGTAAAACCACTCATGTATTTCCCCATCTAGAAGTAAACAACCCCTCCACTCTTCCTGATGAGTCTGCATTACAAGGATGCTCATCCTGACTATATGAAAAGTACACAAGAAGAGCAAAATGTGGGTCAGAAAACAACAACAAAAGATAAAGATTCAGTACAATTATAAAGAAAGATTCAGTACAGTTTTAAAGACTGCCCTGTCTGCGCTTCTACTCAAATATGAATCGTCTCTGTCCCATCCAACAAAGCAAAACAGATCTGCTGCCGGTTATCTAGCCTGCCACATCACATCAATGCAGAAACCAGTAAGGTCTGGCTGCAGAATTTAGGTCAGCTTGTCTGCAGAGTCCATAAGGTCTTGCACACAGCCATGAATTTCCTAGTAATGCTTCAATAATCCCTCTTCATCCTACTGTGCTGTATTTTACTAGTAGCTGCTAGCTTTCCTTTAATTCCACAGTAAACACTCTCCACAGGAGGAATGTTTGCAGGTGAATAAGCCACTATCTCTTCCCTGGGAAGCAGGAAGCTAGTTGTTAAATCAAATAAATGCCAATTCTTATTTCTAAAGACAAAGAAGTGAAGGGTTCTCAATGCAAGCTAGAAAAGAATCTCCTGTTTTATAGCCACACAAGGAAAGATAGAATCAGAGCTGGAAATTACTCCTAGAATGTAAGCAATACTTTTCTGAATGTACCATCTACACAAACCCCCACTGTTTCCACCTGGGTCAGTAAATAAAAAAAACAACAAAATTGTGACTAGTAAATTCAGACAGATGCTGGTACTTCTGGAGAGAAAGCATCACTTGAGGTGAAAGATACTGTGCCTCTTCAAAGAATGCTTCCCTCTAGAAATGAACTGTGGGCCACTACCAATCCAAGTGTTATATGAGCACTCAACTTTAGTAGCCCTATCATCAGGAATCTATAAAGGTGCATAAAAGTCTTCCTAAGACATGGACCTCGGAGCAGGAGTTCCACATAAACTGGAGAGTTCTGTAAGGAAAAGAAAACAACCCACTAAATTGAATGCAGTAAAGCAAAACCTTGAACTTGTCTGACTGTCTTCACACAACCAGACAAACCAAGTCTTCTTAAGTATGACAACCTGAAAGACATGAGTGCAAGAATAAATATCTGTTTCCAGGAACAGGTTATGGAAATCTCAGCAAATAAAAACACAGCTACCAAGCTGGCAGCTGGTTTTGTCTTAAAAACCATTAGTCTGTTACTTCCCTGTGCTTACGGTTGCCGCATAACAACATGCTCCTCAAAAGCTGGTACTTAATCTCCCTGCAAGAAGAAACAAAGCTGAGGAAAAACTCTTTCCTCAAGACATCAAATTGCTCTTTGACACTGAAACATTTGTCAGGAGTATTCTTAGTCCATTCATTCCAACTCACAAGGAGCCTGGATACAGTTTTAGCAAACACAGACTGAACTGTACCGCACATGACACGTGTTAACTAAATACCCTAGAAAACACAAAACTGCATTTATGTTTACCTCAGATATGTCACGTAACTGACCATAGAGCATGCGCCTATACCAGGCCGCAGATGATGCAGCTGTCATTACTGGCCCACCATCCTATCACATGTTAGCAAGACTCTGTAAGGAACAGAACTCTACAACTAATTCACAGCTTCCCATCAACTCTGCATCAGACAATCCCCACTCCTGGCTCAGTACCTGATCAGGCTGTGCTTCTCCTCCTTCCTCCTCCGGCTTTAGCTGGCTGAGCACTGGCTCCAGGTGGCTCTGGAACACCAAGCCAGGCGATGATGGTCACTTTCTCATTTTGACAAGCACCATGCACTCTTCCTGTATAAAAACAAACTGCTGTGAGTCAAAGCAGCCAAATAAAACATTGACGCTAGCGGGGTGTGAGAGAAATGCCACTCTGCAATGCTGAATGTCAGTCCTCTTTTCGCCACCGATCTCTGAGGAGGGCTGAGAACACCCTGATTTTAGTAGTTTCAGAAACACTCTAAATGAGCTGCCCTGTTCTTGAAGAGCAGAGCTTCCTCAAACTACCAATTTGCCATTTCCCACAGGTTTTCTTAAATACACTGGCTCATCCAAACTTAACCAAGGGCACTGCTATTTCTATGCTACTGCCTCCCTGTTATCACCATGCAAGCTAGATCAGATCCCAGTGACGTCGTAGCTGCACATTGTGCGTGCTCCACATAACTACTTTGACGACACTTGAATTGCTGCATTACAGCAGTAAGCCAGGCAAGCAGCCCACTTTGACTCACTGAGCTGCCTGGAAAAACTCTGGAAAACACCTCTACCTCCAGGATGGACAAAATGGGGAAGAATTGGGATTCCTCCCCCTCCTCCTTGAGCCCAACACTTCAACCAGCCAAGACCACAGCGTGGCTGCCTTCACCTCCAGTGACTCAAAGGCTCCAGGGCAGAGCAGAACTCACAGATGCAAATCAGCCACTCAGCAAAACGAACAGCCAGACTCCAGCAGGTAATTCATGAGTATTTATTTTAGTTTGCTGCTTATTAAGTATGCCTCCTTACAGATCAAGTATTCGCAGTAATTGCCTCCAATCAACAAACACCCAGAAAGCAGCTATGTAGACCATTCATAGCTGAAACAAGTCCCCTAGCAACAGGCATGACTTCACAGGACTCTTGTCTGCACAGCAGGCTGGCCAGCACTGCCTCACTGCCCTTCCCATGCCTCTCCTGCCCCAGTTGTGCCTCAAGCCATTCCTAGCACCACCAACCACTACAGGCTGCTGCCAGTGTGGGGATGCTCCGCAGCCAAGGCTCAAAGCAGGGACAATGGGCTGCATCCCCTGCTTCAGCATCAGCACACTGCCTCCACACCAGCAGTGAGCTGCTCTGCCATACAGGTCTGTGCTCAGTGCCAAGCACCCACCTGAGCTGCTCCCAAAGCACTGCATAATAAAAGGAAAATGGACGCCCCCAGCACATACAGCCAACTCCCTCCTAATTTGTTTTCCAAGGCTTTTTCAGGGCTGGCCCCTGCTGGCATTCAGAAGCCCACAGGAGCAAGCCCTGTGTCATGCTTTCCACTGAGAACACTTTAAAGGTCAGCAGGAACCTGCTGTTCCAGGTTTCTTATCCCTGGGTGGCTACTCTAAAAAGAAGATAGGGAAGACACTGCCAAATACACAGATAAAACATGCATCTTAAAGAATTTCCACCTTCAAATGGGTTGGGGTGGTCAAGTATTCAAGAGAACTGAACCCCTTTTTTGCAGCATGTGCCACCAGAACAGTAGTTTTCAGAGTCTCTTGTCTTTCAAATACACAAGGAAGGAGGAAAGCAAACGTTCTGCCTAGATATTTTACATAGGTCTATTGTACGAAGGTTTCAAACAGACCTTTGGATGTTCCAGACTCTGACAGAAAACGCTCTCAACAACCACAGGGCCGTTCACCTTGGGTGCTTCTGTAATCATTATCCTCAAGGTCAGAGACCCAGGTAGAAGGGCTTAAGCAGAGGTCACCATGCCCTCCAACCCCTCCTTGGCAGCCACTCCAAAGGCAACAAGCAGCCTTTAAAAGCAGAAGGCAAAGGCAGCTCCCACCTCCAGAGGTGGAGTACTGTGCTTTTTGAAAATGCATCAGCATTTAAGGAAAGGTGTCTGGAGAGGCCAAACAGCACCATCACCGCGCTTGGTAAGGCATGAAAGGACAGGAGAATCTGTTTCCAAGAGCTGTATCACAGTCTGAAGGACTTATGAGGTTCATCACCACCACCCTCCCCTTCCGAGAACAGACTGAGCACATGAGTTGGCTCACACCTGGAGGAGAGATGGAGGGAAACAAAACAAACCCTCAAGATAAAAAAAAGCAACCCAAATCAACCCACAAACAAACAAACACCCCTACCTAATGCAGAGATTGACATATAAAACACAATAGTGCATAAGCAAATGCTTGGGCAGAGCCAAGACCAGTGAAGGAGTCTTCCCCACAGCTCTTGCCACTGAAACAGCCCTGGATTATGTTCCCAATCCCATTTGGATTCTCTTTATGCCTCATCCTTCAGAACTCCTTCCCATTTCTGAAGTGACAACCTCAATTTATTAAAACAAAGCAACATCTTCAGAAACATCTGCTCTGACACAAAAACACACCCCCACTGTTATAGAGCCAGTGTGGGGCATAGTGGGTACAAATGAGGCTAAATAAGGAGCACATGTACTGCTTCTCTTATAACCTTGTCCCTCCTGGCACTCATTCCCTTTCATTCTCTATTGAGGTCCCTTCAGCATAGGGAAAGATTTACACCACATTTACACTGGGGTGTTGGCATCACCCAGTGCCAATTTTATGTGAATCACAGCCAGGCACTTGGCACGTAACACGTGCAATCTCCAAATGCCACGTCCTATATGCTGTAGCCTACATGTGGTCACCTTCATTTGTACCGTCACTTGACCAAACATCTTTTCCATTAAGGAAAGCACTATTTCTGTTGTGCTTAACTGTCGCTGCATTTAACACAGAAACAATCACTGGTCACAGAGTGAAAAAAAAATCAGATGATGCACTAACAGAGCTAATTATTATAAAGAATGGAGGAGTTAAATCACAGTATTTGGGGGAAGAAGTGGAGATACTGGGAAAAAAAAAATAATCAGGTAATAAAATAAGTGAGGCAGTTCCAGTTATTAGAGGTTTAACACAACTCAGCTCTACATGCATCTCCAAGTACCCAGCCAACAGTAGACTTTTGGCAATCACTTTGGTTAAGTGCCATCTTCCTCCCTTGTTGCTGCATAATGACAACAAACCACCACATGGGAAAAATGTCCTGCCATCAACAGAGAAAAAAAAGCCCCAAACCAGCC
>JANRGW010012361.1:0-48463 GCA_024733675.1 Psilopsiagon aymara | reverse complement strand
ATGAGGCTCCAAAAGTCCTTGGCCAGACCAAACATCACTAAGCCATAACTAAAAACATTGGTGTTATCAGCACTGTTTTCAGGCCACAAGTCAAGAACACAGTGCTGCACCAACTAGTAAGAAGGAGAAAAATGACTGCTACTGCTGAACCCATTGCAGCTGCTCCCATTTTTAATTTCCACTGTGACAACTCTTCTGAGGATTTTCCCACCCAAGACACCATTTTATATATATTTTTACTGGTGCAGCATTTTAATTGAACATGTTTATTTCATAATTTTCATTTTAGTTGTAATCAAAGTTTAGATCTCAGACTGCAATCTGTGTATTTGGCAAAGAAATTCAACTGCACTGTAACTAACTGTTCACAAGTTAAAAACTGAATTGTCCTGAAGGAGATGCAGTCCTCCTTACGATAATTTGATGTTACTGTAATAACAAGCAGTTCGCAGTAGTAGATGAGTAAGAATTCTGACAGTCATTTTGCAAAAGAGGACACATAATTGGAATCTAATCCTAAACCTCTGTGTCTTGGCTGTATGTTGCCTGTGCTGCATCTTTGAATTTTCTAGGTTTTGGTAATTTGACACTTTGTATCATGACCTAACAGAGAATTTTTTTCCTTTTTTGTTATTATTATTGTTCTTATTATGTAATTGACCCATTTCCATGCAATTTACTGTGGAAAATGTGAAGTGCCTTTCTCTCTGCATTATAAATGTTTCTTATTTGCAATTCATTGCACCTTTCCCTTAGCAGACTCAGGGAATTTGTCCCCAAAGGGCAGGCAAATTCCAGGGAAGATTAAGCAAGAAGCATCTAATGCAGCACATTTGAACACTGTGTAACAGGGGTTGAAGAAGGATTAGATGGTTTTATGTATCCATACATTATGTGTCATTGAAAATGTTATAAACTTCTTGAAATATCAAAATATAAGTACAATATAATGGTGACTATGGAATATATGACAACTATATATGGAATCACACCTGGAACATCTGTATTTCTTTCATTCTGTATACTCCTGTATTCCCGAAGTTTGCATGATTTTTATGTCTTGAACGAAAATAAAAGTATACCTTTGGCTAATTTGAAGTGCTAAAGAAGTAATCCTGATTACGTTATTTTCCTATTTCTACTGACATTCCAAGTTTTGCAGTATCAAAAGTGCTTTCTAATGAATCTATATTCAACTATATAAATGAAAATAGACAGCATTTCCTACTTTCAGACTAATGTTAAAAGTGTTAGTATCTGCAGAAAAGATAATGAATATAAATCTTCCTGTAGGAAACGTATCTGTAGCTAGGGGTGTTACTATTCTTTGATAAATCCTTAAAATGAGGGAGTTGAATCAGGTGAGATTTCCTTTTCTGTTTGGTGGAACTGATTAACTGAACAATTGCCTATTTCATCTAGTTCTTGCATCACTTTCTGCCAATAAAGTTTTTGTGTTTGCTTTCCTCCGCATGGACTTGAACTGTTATTCTGTCCTGGGTTCAGCAGAAACAGCTATTTTTCTCCTTCTGGACACAGCTGGTGCAGTGCTGCAGGAAGCAGACAGGATACCTGACCCAAACTATCCAAAAAAGGTATTCCGTACCACAGCATGTCATGCCCACTATATAAACTGGGGGCAGTTACCTGGAAGGGTTAGATCACTGCTTGTGTCAGGCTGTGTATTGTTCAGTGGGTGGTGAGTGGTTTTATTCTCTTCCCTTGTTATTTCCCTTACCATTATTCTTATTGGTGGTAGCAGTAGTGGTTAGTGTTATATCTCAGTTACTGGACTGTTCTTATCTCAACCTGTTGGAGTTACATGCTTTCGATTCTCCTCCCCATCCCTCCAGGAGTAGGGGGGAGCAAGAGGGGGGGTGAGAGAGTGGCTGTGTGGTTCTGAGTTACGAATGGGCTTAAACCACAACATACTCTTAAGCAACAAAATGCAGTTTTGTTAAGTTACTGTAGAAGAAGATCCTTTGTCCAAAAGGAGTTATGAAGGATGCCAGTGTATTTAGCCAGGTCAACTCAGAGACAGAGAAGTATATCTCTTTCTGATTCTTTGCCCTGATCAAATATACCTTTGAAGCTGAAAGACTTCAAGGATGGCTTCATGAATGGAATAATTACCAAAGAAATAATTTAAAGCAATCCTGAAAGCAGTGGGACCCGTCCAGTTCATCACTGGCCCACAGTCTTTTCCACAAGAGAGAACTTCTTAGTTTAAAAGGCAAAGATTATTTTCTTGCAGACTAGACTACTCAAAGAATACTGCCATGAAAGTAGCTGAATTTCAAATTGCCAAACTTCAGGCCCACCTGATTATGGTCAGCAGTGAATGCACAGAATTGTTGAATGTTTCAGTCAGCTAGGCTCAGTCTGGCACATTTATAATAACCATGAAACTGAGCTACCTGCCCTGAAACAGTTGAAATGGGCTGATGCTGAAAACATTCTAAGACTTGTTATTATTTTTCTGGCCAATGCCAAAAGTATTGGTGAAGAAAAAAGAATTTCTGCTGCACTTCAGACTCCTCCCTTTGTATTTCTAGCATCTTGTTTTTCCCCTTCTGTGGCAGAAGTACTAAATGTTGATGACAAGAAGAATGAGATGAATTTTTCACTCACTGATAAATAAATCAGGCTGCAATTATCTGACCAGCAGTACTGGAATTAGTTTTAAAAAAATGGAACTAATTTGGAATTGAGTTTCCTTTTAGTATCTAAAAAAATGTGGAGGTACTGTATTTATTAATTTGTATATCTCTCATAAGAAGACCCTCTTAAAGACCATATCTTATTACAGTTATTGTTAAAGGAATTTGTTGAATGTCTGCATGCTACAGAGGTTGTATATTGTGCTGAAATTTTCACCTTTGCCTTTGCCTAAAGCTACACAATCAAATAATTAAAGAGAACTTTCAAGAGTGTGGAAATATTTAGATGTAGTGTTCTTTGGAAATTATTTCAAAGAATACATTTTTTGACAGCAGAATGTCATCTGTAAGTAAACAGTGTTCCAAAAGAAGTTCACATTTAAATCACATTGTATACATTAATTAATTGTTTACACAGCTGTATTTTTTTTACACTTACTCCAAATTTTAATAGGTTGAGGTAAGGTTGATTTCTCAAGCAAAGTGCGTTATAACTACAATCCAGCACCAGAGCTTTTTCAGCAAATAATAAATAACATTTTATTCATGCTGATGGTAACAAAAATAGCATAGAATAAAAAAAAAGGCATAAAAATCTTTTCCCCATCCTTAGATACATAAGTCACCTATAGGCTAAGATTCATAACATATTTTTTATCCTTAGCAGGCAAGGAGTCAGATAATTGGTTTGTCTGACTGTGTATCTGTTTCAAAAGCATCCAAACAATATATGCAACAGAATCTGAGAGGAAAAAAAATCATGTTGTAAAATGATAGATGATAATATGCCCACCAGGTAAACTCTTTATATGACAGGGTTAGAGATCAAGGTTACAGCTAATAATGTACTGCAGAAGACTGTAATTGTCTGGAATATTTTCTGATTATGTTCTTATTTCAAAGATAGCATTTTGATGTACTGCAGCTCATCTTAGGCACTACTAGGTATTAATAGAAACATGTCCTTTAGTATAAGTAATCTGTTCCACATAGGGAGAATATATTGTTCAAAATAAGAAGACATGTTTCATTTTATAATTGGTCAAAAACTCTTGAGAAATAGTTGCTCATTCTGGAAGGTACTGCAGTGAATAAATTGCCTCTTCTGCTTCAAAAATCTGCGTCTTGTCTAAGTCTTATCTTTTTGATTCAAGGTTTTCCTTAAAAAGTAAATTGGGAGGCTAGGAGAAAAGAAAATTCTGTTCCTATCTTTTATGTAGTAAGTAAAATATTAAAGAAAATTACATAAATGATCTAATACTGTGGATTTTGTTTTGGTTTATTTTGGCAGTTAACCTACTAATGCCTATTCTTTTAGACTCATATCATTTTTTTTTCTTTTTTCCTTGAGTTGAATAAAAATAAATTCCCTTTGAACTAAATCCTAGCAAATCTAATCAAAGACAGCCACTTCACTAAGGGGAAGCAGGGGGTGGGGAAGAACTAAATTACAACTTTCTAAGAGATCCTAAAAGGCAAAATGGAAAAAAGCCATAGTCAATATAATAAATCATAACATCATAGAGAGCTTATTTGGAGGGAGTTAAGGAGTGTTGATTAAGGAGGTGTTGGTGTTAAGTTTGTAATCAGGCAGCCATTTCAAGCCTTACTTTCACAGCCTGCTAACATGCAGGAATAACATTCATTTTCTGAACAGTTCTGTGACTGATGTCAGAGACAGCTGAGAAAGGTTTTTTTTTCCCTCTTATTTCATCTGTAGAACAAAACCATTTAGAATAAATGCTTTATGTGCTATAAAATGAGATGTGGTTTACAATTTTTCTCCCTGCTTCTCCAGGATGAAAACAACCTTTCCCAAATATGCAAATCAATGTCTGTATAATCAGAACCTGGAAAAAGTAAAATAAAATTTTTACATGTTCATATCAATATCTGTGTGTGTTCATATGAATGTGAATATGAGGCTGACTGTATGGGGAATCTGTAACTAAAGGCCTTATTCTTACCTCGCATTATATAAACTGAAAATAATTCTGCTGAATTCAGTAGATCTAGATCTACTGTAAAACTGGTATCTCAGAGAAATAAGTCAAAAGGCGCTGTTACTTTAGACTGTTGCATGCCGTGCCTAGTATTTAAACTGCTTGGAAAAAAATATCTGTTTTCCTTACTACCTTGCATAACTTAAATACTGTGTTTTAATAAGTTGTAAGAAAACATACAGAATAAGAGTCATGTGCACCCATATAAGAACATTGTGACATAACACAGTCTTATTGTTCCTGTAGCAAACTTGTGTATGCGCATACCCGAGTTCAATATATTTTAGTTCGTTTCTTGAATTACGAATATGCCAAATATGCTTTGTTGATGGAGCTCATTCTAATTTCTATTTTTTAGTGGAGCTACTGAGAACATGCTAGTGGAGAAAAACTGCTGTTATTTTGAAGGTCTAAGTATATGTGCAATAATACAGCTAAGAAAAGAGGATAAACTTTTAGCCAGACAAATCATATGTACATGTAAGACTTACAAAGTGACCAAACATGAAGATATAATATTGATAATTTAAGCATTACTGTATACTAAAATGCTTTGTATTGAATTAAATATTGAATTGGAGGGGTTCTGAATCACTTAACCTTCAGCCAAGCTGAGTGATTTGAGATGACTATTTACTATATATTGTCTTCAAATGGCTTTAGTTAGCAATATAATTATGTATAAAAAAACCCCAGAAGTTACACATATTCCTGATTTAATTTTGCTTCAAATAAAACACCCAGGAAAACTGTAGGTGGGTAAGAAGAAAGCTCTGAGGCAAACGTGACCAAAGAAGGGCAGCCAGAGTCAGGAAAACAGATGAGGAATAGAAAATATCCAAAGGCTTCCTTGGCAGTACCCATGCTCTGTGTTCTTCTCCTATAGCTATGCTTTACCATTTCTTATGGAAGATGAAAATGGAGAGATGAAGTTGAAAAAACAGGAAAAAGAAAATTCATTTTCCAATCTAATCTTATTCCAGCTAAGCCTACTATAGATTTTATTTTTCTTAACAAAAGATGAGATCAAAAAGAATAAACCTTCTTTAGATAATCAAAATCAAAAAGAACAAAATAGCATACATCCATTCTAAAATAGGGAAATAAAACTGAAAACATTCAGCAACAGACCTAAAAGGAGGAAATGCAAGCAAACATCCAAGGAGAAATCAGATACTTTTCAACTTCATGACTCTAAGCCACAGTGAATTAAGAAGAAAGCCAAACAGATATAAAGGCTTTGATGAAAAAAAAAAAAAAGGGATTAGGAAAACCACCCTAAAAATGCATTACTATACTTCCTAGGAATAATTAATATTCTGAGGGAAGTGGATCAGGTATTTCAGATGATATTTAACATAAAATGAGAGAGACTTACTAGTATGTTATATATATCAAAACCAGAAAAAAACCAACAGAAGAATGGCTCAATTGAAGCAATAACTAGACCCTGGACATCTCCAGCTGTGAGTGTGATATAGCCTAAAGGAGATTTGACATAATTTACTAAAAGAAACAATTCACAGAAAATTCAAAGTAGCTACCCACTCACCCACATGAAAAAAACAATTTGGAAAAAAGGAAAACAGAGTATTTTTCCTTTTTTTTTTTTTTTTTTTTTTAATTTAGTATATGGGTGACAGCAGATTAAAGATATTCAAGAATATGAAGAGAAATTTGCTCTAGATTCTGAGAATATTTATGAATTCGTAGATGCCCATAAATAGTATAAATCGGTCATAAATGAAAGAAACAAATATTTTAAAAGTCTTCTATGCTTTCATCCTATCATTTTCCTTAAATGTGGAAGAAGCAGATCTTTTTTGCCTGGAGCAGTATCACTAAGGCTATGCAGCTTCTAGCTGAAGCTGCCTGATATCTCCCCAGTCTGAAATGGGAGTAAGTTTGGTCTATCTTTTTCTTTTCATATGAGCAGGGCATTATTTATGTTTGGAAGTGCCAGACAGCACCAGAATACATTCTGTAAACATACACATTGAAATGCCCCTTTAAAAAATGTTTCAGTTGAAACCAGTGAGTGTAATTCTATGTACGAAGCTTAAAATACTTATTTCTGCAAATTCAAGTGGATAAGATATACTAGGAAAAAAATGCTCTTCTAAACCCTCCCATACTTATTTTAAAATCTATGTAAAAGGCTATTTTAAAAGTTATTCCCAGGAAACAAAATAACTGCAAAGCACGGAAAAAGACTTCTGTTCAGAGATTCTTTCCAGCTTGGCTTAGACCACCCTGAGCCTCAGCCCACCACAACTGGGCCACAGGCCACCACAGCTGAGACACTGTGATCAGAACAGAACAGATGCTTATGCTATCAATGACTCCCCAAATCAAGGCCACTTCTCAGCAAATTATTTTCCACACACCTGTATCATGAATGCACATTTCCCTATCCTTTAAATCGAGTTGCAGCAATGTTTGCCTAACATACTACTGATTCCTGACATCTTTATTTACAGTCCATTTGGGAAAAATGGAGAGACTCTCGTCTCTCCAGGGAAAGTTCATAACTATATGGGAATCCAATTGAGGACTTCTTAATCATCCTTTATGGGCCTATTATGCAAAACTGTAGGTAGGCCTCAGTTCACAAAAATGAGAATGCAGGTTGTGCTACTGAATTGTTGAACGCATAGTTGTTTTGCCTACAAATACTAAGGCTAGAACTTAGCTACACAGGATCTTCACTGAGCAGATAATTGAATTCTAAATACTAACTTGGTGATGAAATAATGTGTGCTAAAATTGAATTATGCTTGCTGCCTTTTGCACAGATGTTGAAGCATACTGACAGTTCTGAAGGTCTGAAGACTACAGTATAGCTGATCAGAGTAATAAAACTCTCCATCTTCTAAATTTATTATGTAGAGTAGAAAGTAGAGGCTAGACTTTCTAGACTTCAGGATAGCACCCTAGGGGGTTTACAGTTGTTTTCTGTTCTTGTATTATGCAGCAGAGAATACAGTAGTGTTAACAACAATGACTTTAAAAGTCTATTAGCTATTACCTTCTTAAGTATTAAAAAAACATGAGTCCCTACCTACATAATTCCTGAAGTTGGGTAATCAATAATGAATTTAGTAGTATTTCATTTCTTTTCATCTGTTTTTTTAGTTCAGCATTCACACTTTTACCATTTATTTCCTAGAATGATGAAGGTTAGAATTTTCTTCTTAATATAATTGAGGACACTACAATCAAAGTGTTGATAATTTTATATAATTATATGTTGGAGCCAAACTGTGAAGAGAAGGTTAAGCACTTTAAGAGGAGAAGAAGGAATACGAGACCGGCAATTTTTCTACAAGCACCCTGGAGAAGGGTCATCCCACTCTGTACTGCAGGAAGTCCAAAAAATGCCTTATTGGTGTGTTCCAAAACCAGAAGTGAATATTGTCTTCAAAGACTGAATATAAAGTTTCAAAATCATGGCCTTATACTTTCTTCCCACTGGTCTGTGAATACAGAAACATTAAAAGGAATAGTAATATTCACCATAAAGCCTTCAAGTGTGCAGCACAGATTTTGTGCTACTGTTAAACCAACAGTATTTAAGATGCGGACATGTGTTCAGCACTGCTCAATCACAGTGGCTCCACATATTTTCATGGTTTTGTGCCTTAGAATAGAGTATCTATTAAAGGACTTCTTAAACATGGCTAATTCCTTGCTGAATCAGCTAAACTGGTGGAGACTCAATTTTTTCAGCTGTCTCAGCCTTTCATTTTAGAAAAGCTTAAAATACTTAGCAGTGAATCAAACCCTATGGTAACTCTAGGTTTTTTGCTAAAAGGTTAGTGTCACTACAGCAGTAATTCCCATTTCCATAGCCAAGTTGTGTTTTACTTATCCAGCTATTTCAAAGATGTCATTGGGAAGGATTCATTTTGACAATTCACATTTCCATCATAAGACCTTCTGTTTTTCAAAACCTAGCATATTTTCAAGTATAGTTACAATGGTAAAATCTATAATTTTTTTTCTTGGCCATACCAAAACAAAAAAAAATAATAATTTGGGATTTAAACTGTAATCTTATTTGCTTTTATTTTTTCCTTACTTTGGTCCTAAGCACAAGCTAAAAAATCTACGTGTCAGATTGAAAGTGCAGAGCCTTATAATCAAAAAAAAATAAGTGATTAATTGCATACTGAGAAGTCCAGATTTGTACTTTCATATAACATGCTCCTCAATAGAAGAGCTGATTTCTGAGTTGCTCATGCTGTACAGCTCTCATTCAGAGAATCCCTTAATGTGAGTCATTGCATAAATAAGTAAACACAGTATTTATACCTTTGACCCTGAAAAAGCATTGCAGAAGCAAAGCAAACACTCCTCTGTGAAATATATGGAAAGAATCCATCCACTAAATTCTCCGCTGCATCTTTCAGCTCATTTTTTTATTTAAATATCTAGTCAGAACCATAAAACCAAACAATAATGAGTTGCTGAAGATATTTGAAATCTGAATTTTGTAAACATGGATTTTCTTAAAAATGCCTTGGTAGAGGTGAAAGAGCCACTATAACAGCATCATGGAAATCTGTTTACTGTTTGAACTACTATCTTGTGAAAACACAATCATCTCCTGATTAATCTATATGGGCTTGCTGAAGGATATGAATCTTATTTGTGTCTTGGAAGATAAGAAAAGCGGTAAAATGGACTTGGTCCAAGAAGAATCCAGTACCAGTCTCAATAGGGCAGCCCTTCAGGGGTGCAGGAAGAAAAGGTTACCCTTATGTATGGTGTTATTTATCATTTTGGGCCAAATTTTTAACTATGCGAATTTGGTAGTTTCATTTGACCCTATGAACTCTTTCCCATCTCTTTTAACGTGTCTTGTTCATAATATTTGCTTTTATATATGCTCTGCTAATAGTCATTAGATAGAACAGAAAATGTGATATTATCTCACAACTGCTTGATTTATCTTTATTTGTGTGTTGCAGTCACAAAATGGTCTCAGAAAATTTCAAAACCATTAAAGCTTCAGAAACATGGCAGTTGGATGCCTTTCCGTATAAATTATTGGTATGAATCATGCTGGAATTGGGCTGAGGATGTGAAGATTCAGCCTAGTGCTACAAAGAATCTTCTAAATTGTGAGCCACTTTAAAAAACTTTTTTGAATACATACATTTGGGAACAGTATTTTAAACCCAGGATTCCATTTCTATTCTTGTAATTTCAACATTTTTGTTGTAGCTATGACCTCTAATTATCAGGGAACTCCCACTAGTCATGCATTTAAGTATCAGAGTGACTTCAGTAGCAGCAGCTCAAACCCAATTAGTAACTGACTAAAAGTACTACAAACTAAGCTCTTTTTTACTGGTTGATGGAAGTCAAGTGTATAAATAAGAGCAAACCCCAAAATATTTATAGATAACAATCTTAAATTACTGCACAGGTAGGCATATGTTGCTGTTAACTTTGTGAAAAATAATATTTTGGATGTAAGAATATGTATCTATTATTAAGTCAATGGTTTTGCCACAGTCTATTGCTGTTTCCTTGTTTTCCCAGGACTGTGTAAGCCTGTTCATGGCTGTAAACAATTAACAATTTGATATTCATATCCCAGGTTTATCTCGTCTCACTCTTTCTAGAAAGTGCATTAGATAATTTTTGTTGCCAGCATTGTAATGACCCGCAGTTGTTTCCAGACTCTCTTAGGATGTTAATATTTCATACGCAATCATACCCTGTGAGCTGTAAAAATTTTTATAAGTGTGTATAGAGCAACAGAACGTGTTTTACATTTGAATTGAGTCATTATAGTGATGGCCCTAAACGCAAAATGTGCAGTGGGAATGAATATTTCTTTTACCTTCCAGATGCTTGATTCAGATCTCCCAAAGCTTAAATCAGGAGTACCTTCCATTATGTAAGTGCTCTTGTGGATATACACTTCAGGTGCTTATGCACCACCTCTATTTCTTTTTTATTTATTTTTTTTTTTGTTAGTTCATTAAATTGATGACTGTTTATGTGATTATATATTTTATTGCACTGGGACTCCAGAGTTCAAAGTTAGAAATAAATGTGCACCACTGAACATGGGTAAGTGCACATATCTACTGAATTGTTTAAATAATTTAGATTAATCTTTCAAAAAGCCTGAAAAAGACACCTGTGGATTTTAGAAACCAGGTCATGTAGCTGATTACAGTATTCTGAAGAATAGCTTCTTCAACAGCTTTATGCCTATAAGGTGAGCAAAGCAGCATACTATTTCTACTGAATGGGCAATAAGAGCTTTATACTGCACATCTCTCTAAAGCTAAACATCTCTAAGAAATAAAAGGATAGTATTCGTGACTTCTATTTTATCTTGCTGTAAAAAAGCTCCTGAAACTGAATGGTCAGCAAGAACTCTGAGTTGTTTGTTTTATTTGCCTGCAATATGCAAGACCGTTGAAATATTCTTTTATCTAAAGTATAATTAGGAGACAACTGCACTGTGAACAGCTAAAGCACTTAACTGCTTCAGTAGAAAAAACCTAATCTTGAATCTCATTCAGAAAGCTTTTGAATGAAGAAATTGAGGGCTATAATTGTATTCCTAAAAGAAAGATTTTCAATCTAGGATAAGCTGTAGAAAACTTTATTTTGACTTCAAAATTGTGTCGCGCACAAAATGTATTTAATAAAAAGGAGATCAACATTTTTAATAGAAATTTTCACATTTAAATTTCTTTTTTTCCGTCTGATCATTGAAGGGCCAGTTTTCTTTCATAAATCTTTTCTCTGGTACCTTTAACTCTCAATTAGTGATATTAGTGTTTGTTTGCTTGACTCACAAAATAAATGCCTTTAGACAAAAAACACTCCATTTATTACTTCATAAAGAAATTTTGATAAATCTACATTATTAAGGCTCATAAGTAGATCAATAAAAGAAATTAATAAATTCAAACATATTATGTCACAAGAAAAGCACATTATGCTTCTGACAACTGGTGACTTATGGAGGTGGAAAAGATTGAATGATCTAATATTAAGTTACAAGAAAATTCTCACCAAATACACTCATTACCCTTAAAAATCACTTTAATAACAAGCTTATCTTTATAATTAGAATAAGATGATCTGAATGTTATCATTCCTGCTGAATTTCTAATAGTGGTCCTATGATCTTAATTGATAATTTTATTTCTTAGGAGTAAAAATTTTAGAACAGTAGTGTTTATTCACAAAAAATTCATGAGGTACCTGTTAATTTTCTAGGCATAGAACTCAAGAAACATCAAAGTTAAAAATATATTTTATTCAGGAGTATATCAGACAAATAAGATGATTCTCACTTGTTTAGTTCTATGTCATTGTACAACTCCACTGACCTTTGTGATAATGTCAGAGTTCTCAACACACTGGAAAACATAACAGTGGCTAAATATGATCTTAGAGACCTAATTATAAATGCCAGTTAAAAAATAATCTTGCTTTCTCTTCACCTTCAAATCTAAGGTAATTTCCATTATTTTTTTTTTACCCAAATACTTAGAAATACGTCTATTCTCTAGACTTTTTGTGTACGTAGCAAAATCATTACTCAGCCTTGGTTTGGAGGTTTTTTTGTGTGAAATGTTTGAGAAATGTGAGTTTAGTAAGTACATATTTCTTTGTTCTGCTTCATGGTATTTACCATCATTAAACTTGTGACATGATTAAACTTTTGACATCTACACAATAATTGCACATTTTGAATGCATATTGAAATAAAAAGGTGGGATTAGCAGGTGAATCAGACTCTTCTCCCTGCTATGGGCAGGAGAACCAGAGTTATGATAAGACTCAAGCAACCCAGAATTTTAATGATCCAGATATCCTCATATCCAAAATTTGTGACATGAACTTAGATATTCTGGATGAAAATTCAGATGGACTGTTGCTGGGAACCTTTGCATGGTTTGAAGTAAAAATTATTACTGTGTACTGGACTAATTGGCTTTTCTTAAAAAATAATAAAGAATACAATATGAACCCTAGCTGGATGGTTTGCATGGCTAAGGTATGTTCTGTGCCCAGCATATGCCCTCTGATATATTGCAGTTTCAAGCAAAGTAATAATATCAGATGTGGTTCCTTGTCACCTTCTCTTCTCCTCTGTTCAGACAAAGGTTGTTATTGCTTTTTTTCATTGTTAAACTTTTTCATAAAAGTAGCACTTTGTCTTTGTAGAACAGTGACTTTTCTATTGAACTTCTTTATTTACCCTTTTTTTTCAGATATGACCTAGAGAAGATAAGGAAACAATATGAAACCTTTTTACTCCTATACCTCCTATATGCAATATAACTTTCTCTCAATAAAGACAGGAAAATAGAATGAATAAATAATAAAATACCCTATTTTTTCCTCCAGTTTCATCATATCTTATCATTAGTATATAGACACCTTTTGCCTTAGAAAATGGAGATATGCTCCATATTTTTTTCCTAATTCTAAAGAATATCTCTCCTTGATATTTAAATGGTATGCATGATCAGGTGTGATAGAAACATACAATGTTTCTTCCTGTGCTTGACACAAGAAAACTCTAATTAGCAGAATATTTAATAATTACAGACTGCTTTCCATACACATATTCGAATTTTCTCTACATCTTTTGAATCCCAAATCCTCTAGAAACACATCTGATTAAACTGAAACTGTATAGCTGTTTTTTGGGTTTGTTTTTTTTTTGTTTGTTTGGTTGTTTTGGGTTTTTTTTAATCTACCTCCTCAAGTACTGAGACAAATTAGTCTTACTTGCATTTGCAAGACTGCAGTTAAAATTCTGCCAGATTTATGATACTAGTGAAAAACAGCTATAGGATTTTGATATGAGAATAATGCAGATTTAGGAAAGTAAGTCATACATGCACCTTTTTTATGTGTTTTTGAATTTACTTGTTTACACTCAGATTTCAGTCAGCACAATTGTATCACAACAGTTTTTCGGCTGAGAAAATTTATCCTAGTGAATGTTTGTTGTTTTATACCCCAAGCAATTCCCATTAAGTAAGAAGTCACATTCATCCACACAAAATCAATTCAATTTTGGAGCCAAATTCTGCTCTTAAAAATAATCATACATATAGAGACTACCAAGATTAGTAATTTCTTGTTATCTGAAAATACAACAAAGGGAAGAATTTTCTCCAGAAATCGGGAGTCAGTTTTGGATTGTTTTTTTCTTTGTTTTTTTTTTTTTTTTTTCCTGCAGATCTTCAAGATTTTTTTTCAGACTTCTAACTTTCACCCTGAAATGAAGATGTGTGAGTATAACACATCTATAGGTGTTGCTTACCATTACTATAGCCGTCACAAGAAATATTTTGTGTGTGTCATTCCAGAAGACTGACCATTTGCTAATATATAAAGGACCAGCAATTTTTTATTTCTTTTTAGTAAGTGTTCGGCATTGTGCAGAATTATGAAATACTTTTCCCTTCAACACTGCAAAATGTAATCTTCTTGGTCACTGTTTTTAAAGTTCAAAATACTTTTGAGCTCTGAAGCTCTTAGCATCTGTAGAAACTGCTGATAGTCACAAAAAGCCCAACTTAATATTGCTTCTATAGAGTTGCTGTCTTCCATGAAGGCTTGCATCAGCTGTGTCCCGTACTTTGACGGGAACATAAAACTTGAAGACACTTTCCTGGTTAGAACTTTTTCTGCCATGTTTTTAACAGGGATTAAGCTCCATTCTTAGGAAAACATCAGTCCTGTGTTATGATATACTTCCACATAAACTGATTTTTTATGAATCCCTGCATATTCTTTAAAGTACACCCAAAGTTCAATCTAATCTAGATGGCATCATCAAATTTTTATACCATTACTATAATTACATTTGCACACACAACTCAATTACCAAAGATACGGATCGTTACCTGCACAATTTGATTATGCAATTTAAATCAATATATTTGATATAATTACAGTTAAGGTTACAGTACATTTTGTCACAAACTACATTATACATTACTGTCTTGTTTTATGCATTTTAATAATTCACTTTAATCCAGTATACTTCAATAAAAAGGGATATTTTTCTTCTGGAATAATTTCACTAAATGGGAGGAGATGGGAAAATGTATTGTACATTAGCAACTAAAACTAAGCAAATTATCTACCCTGCATTTTGTTTTAATAATCTACAGGCACGCTGTTGTATTTTGGAAACAAGGAAGTAATCATTGCTGTGCTGTTTTATTCTGTGTTTGTAGAAGCTAGGCCATAGGAGGAAATTTATAGAAGGAGACATATGTGAAGTTAAAGCCAAATTGGGTGTTAACACAGAACATGTGCTTTAATATGCTTGTCCAGGTGCCAGTTTGTTTCAGATTTGATTCAAAACTTAAATCTGGACAATTCTGAATTCGCAAAAGTTTGATTGTAAGTAATTCATATATACACACTAATTCATGCATGCACATAAACTGTCTCTAAAATATAGTCATTTGGGGGAGACGCAGCAGGGAATCTGTTTAGAAAATACAAACATACACTTCTTAAACTGATTTGAAACAGAAGCAATTTAAGAATATCCATATTTCATAGTGATGAAAATTTTCAGTTAACTTATTCCTATGCAATTTCCTTAAAATTAAGGTCTTGTTTGCCTCAAAATGTTTCTATACCTGTTCTGGCACAAAGTTAACTATACAGCACCACAAGCCTTTTGCAATTTGTCTTTTATTTAGTGACCTCTCATAGTTTGACTCAAAGTGAAATGGTTATTCACCTGCTTCAAATGAAAACATTAAACGTGTTCATCATAAACTTCAACTTAAATACCAAGGTGTTTTCTGCAGTCATAAGCTTTTATCTTCTGTATGGATCAAATGATTAACAGCAATTTAAAACTTTATTGTTAATAAACGTAATTAGCAAACACAATAGTAATGTTTATACTATTTTATTAAATGTAATATACCTCTCTGCAACTGCAGATTGAGATAAATATTTTATTCCAACCTCTTGATAGTCTCTGAAAACTGTCCTTGTCATATTTTGTTTTTTACTTGAATGACCTATGCTTTGTTGTCTTATCCAATGTAACAGACAAGTGGCAGACTGATAAATGGAAGGCCAGATTTTCAAAAACACTCACCATGCAGCAAAGCCTATTTGAAAGGCTTCATAGATCCTTACTTATTTTAGCATAGTGAAGTTAATATGGTCCCAGCTTTGGATGAAGAACAGTAATATCTCAGAAGCAGTGTTAAACTTTGTAATAATTTCAAGGCCACATGAGTTGTAAGTTCTATTTATTTTCTTCCTCTCAATAACTTGATCCAATTAAGAATTCTGATCTTGGTGCAAAGCACTGAAAAATTTGCTTTGATTTAAAATTAATGTTAAGTCTATACATCTAATCAACAACTTCTTTGACTTCTTTATTAGGTTCTTCACCATGCCTGGAGTTAGGATTTCTCCCTTCTCCAGAAATTTTCTTCTTCTTCCATTTAAGTGTTAAATCACTACAATTATGAAAGGTTATTTTGCAACTTGTACATTAAAAATATGGTGTGATCTCAATAGGTTTTCAAATACTTACTCAAAAAGGTTTGAAATCTTAACTCTTAAAGTCATCTTGAGCTCAGGATTACTCCTTGTATCCCCGTTCTCATCTTTTTATTTTCTGTGGTCTTTGTGATTTTTTTTTTTTTTTCCTAACGGTTTGGGATTTTGAAATTATGTGTAAGAAGTGAATATATGTGCATATCCCACTGATTTTCATGCAAAGAAAAGGGCAGGGAGTGACTGTACAAGAGAAAAAAAAAAAAAATCTTGCTTTTCTTTGTGGTCTCATTAGTTTACTATGCACTAGTAAAAAGAAAGAAACTAGGTATCTTCTAGGGTTTTTTCATGGGCAGGTCCTATATTCTTCAATCCACTATTTAAATCACATTTCAGATTCCATACTGCAAGTTAATAAGCTACTCTAGAGAAAGAGGTACTATATTTTTCCTCATATATTTACCATACTTTGAAATTGAGACCTCCAGAAATGTACCCTACATTTGTGACTGTAATAACAGATATCTAAGTAGGGATAAAATGTAGTCTTATTCCTGGGAATGGACTTTCTTGTCTTTAAGGAAAGATGGTTTAGCACTGCAAATTAAGTGAATTTTTAAAGACTTGTCATGATTCCATTACTTTATGTACCTTTTTAGTAAACATGAAGTAAAAAAAAACAGGACTGAAATCTATTTACAGTCTTTTTGAGTAGGAATATTGGAGAAAGGAAGAATCAATTTTTCCAGCTTATCAGCTCATGTCTATGTATTAATTCTTTGGAGTTTACTCTTTTATTTGTGATCTATGTGCCATTAGCATCAGGGATCATGGTACATCAAAGAATGGTTTATTGTTATCTCAGGTTGTATCTTAGGTAGTTTTGAGCTGTTCAGACACGACTTTAATCCTCAAGGTCTTTTAATGAAAAAAACATACGTTTCTAAAGTTACAGCTACCTGTGGCTAAAATTAGATTGCTATGCTTTAGCTAAGTTTGCCTCATACTTGAACATTTATTTTTCTAGATGAAAAATGACTGCTTACTGGGAGCACTGATGGTGTGTGCTACATGAAATCTATGAGAAGACTTTCATAGGGATGAAAATATTTTTGTTTAGTAGAGGTTAAGAGATAGTTCATTTATTTACTTAACATTTTAGGATGTTATCTAGCTTCTTTCTTCCTAAGTCGAAACAATGTAGACTTAAATATAAAGCCAGAGTCCACAGCTTTAAACTGTGTATTTGTTCATCAAGGAGAGCAGGGGACAAGTAAATCGTAAAACCACAGAATCATGAAATCATAGAATAGGTAGGGTTGGAAAATCATCTAGTGCCAACTCCTCTGTCATGGGCAGGGACGCCTCATCCTAGACCATGTCGCCCAAGGCTATGTCCAGCCTGGCCTTGAAGGTTGCCAGGAATGGAGCATTTACCACTCTGGGCAACCTTTGCAGTGCCTCACTACCCTCACAGTAAACAACCTCTTCCTTATACCTAACCTTAATTTCCCCTATTTTAGTTTGAATCCATCAGTACAGCTCCTGATGAACAGGCTGCAGAATTAATTCCTTTGAACAGATTCTGAAAGAAGTCTGCAGCATTTAGAGTAGACCTGGAGCTGACATTTCTCCCTAATAAACCCCAATAATCCTTAGTAAAAGCCGACCTGGGCTCTCCTGATCATGTGAATCCAGAAACAGAGCAGTCATTATACAAACTATCCAGACTTTTCCCAGATTAGAAGAGTCTATCCATTGCTTTAAAAACATATGAACAGGCTGGTTCTAATTACAGACACCTTAATGATACAGAACACCAGGAGGCCAGATTGTGTTCTCAGTATTTACAGTGCAATCACCACAGTATACAGAGTGCACACTTTATATGCTTAGGTATCTATCCTGAAAGCTCAGAATAAAATTGCCTGTATGTCTCTCCATCCATTCTAAAAAAAAATTAGTCCAGTCTGTTAAATTGTTTAGGCAGCCCACAGGCCTCAGCTCCATTACAGCCACTGACCTGAGGAAAGCTGGAGGCCATGGAAGGCTAGTCATGGACAGATATTTGCTCAACAGGCAGTTGCTGTGGTTTCACGTTACTGCCAATAGCTATTGATCATTGCCCTGGAGAAGTTTACTGCTTTCACTATTATACAGTGGAGTGAGTTGCAAAACAAACTGTGATATTTAAACAGTTTAGGTAGATGGTCTAAGTTAACAGGACTGATTTTACTGTAAACATACATTGGAGTATTCATAAAAACAACTTTGCCAGCAACTCGTGCCAACATCCAGCTGCTGGGAGAATTTGTGGTCTGTGGGGAGCGTGTAATGTCTCAAACCAGCATGTCCTGATCAGGAAAAGGATATCAGTCTACAAAGATTGCACTAACTTCACTTAGTTGCAGACTTTTTTGTACTAGGCTTCAAAAGATCTCTTGCACTGAAGTGCCTTATGTCAGAGTCCTGCTTATAAGAAGTTTGGCCATGTTCCATTTGCAAACACACAAAGCAACTAAGTCATAATTCCATCAGCATGTAACTTTAGCTTCATTGTTGGAAGCTTAGTGACTGTACTGATAAGTGTTTCACTTTACCTAGCAGAGGTGAAAAGATGATTTTGTTTGGGTTGGGGTTTTGTTATGGGTTTTTTTCAGAAAAGAAAAAGGGCAAGTCCTGAAATATCTGCTTCAATTTAATATAAATGCTATGCCTCACTTAGTTGCAAAAAGGATTTTGCAATACTTCTAATAAAAGCAATTTTTCTAATATCAAGAGGACTCTGTGGATGCCTGATCAAGAGAACACTGTGGATGAAGTGCTCTATAGGCAGACAGGAACAGCCTCATGCTCACAGGTCCTTGTCCTCATGGGGGACTTCAACCTCCTTGATATCCGTTGGAGGGATGGTACAGCCTAGCAAAAGCAATACAGGAGGTTCCTCGATTGTGTGGAAGACAAATTTCTGCTCCAAGTAATGCAGGAGCCAACAAGGAGAGGTGCCGTGCTTCAACTCATACTCATCAATAGGGAAGGGCTAGCTGGAAATGCGAGGCTCCAGGGCAGCCTTGGTTGCCTTGGTTGATCATGAGATGGTCGAGTTTGAGATTCTCAGGACAGTGAGAAAAGCTTGCAGCAAGTTCACTGCCCTGGACTTCAAGAGAGCAGAATTTGGCCTCTTCAGGAACCTGCTCAGTAAGGTTCTATGGGATATAGCCCTAGAGGGCAGGGGGGCCCAACACTCTTGGTTGACATTCAAGGATCACCTGCTGCATGCTCAGGAGTGTTGCATCCCTACTAGAAGGAAGTGCAGCAGGAGGGCCAGGAGAACCCCTTGGGTGGATAAGGACCTGCTGAGGAAAATTTGAAGGAAAAAAGAGGCTTATAAAAGGTGGAAGCAAGGTCAGGCAGCCTAAGAAGAATAGAGGGATGTTGTCTGGGAAGATAGGGACCAGGTTAGGAAAGCGAAGGCCCACTTGGAATTAAACTTCACTAGGGATGCTAAAGAAAAGAGGAAGCAATTCCACAAATACATTGCAAATAAATGACAGACTAGGGACAACGTGGGGGCTCTCCAGAAGCTGTTGGGAGAACTGGCTACCCTGGAGAAGGCTGAGGTTCTTAATGACTTCTTTGTCTCGGTTGCCACTGACACATGCTCTGACCACACCACCCACCAAGTCTCGGAAGGCAGACTGTAGGAGAGGATTTCGTTTGAGACCATCTTTAGAACCTGAATGTGTACAAGTCTGATGAAATCCATCCGTGGGTCCTGAAAGAGCTGGCAAATGAAGTTCCTAAGCCACTGTCCATCATATTTGAAAAATCATGGCAGTCAGGTGAAGTTCCCGATAACTGGAAAAAGGGTAATATAGCCCTTATTTTCAAGAAGGGGAAAATGGATGAGCAGGGTAACTGCAGACCAGTCAGCCTCACCTCTGTGCCTGGCAAAATCTTGGAGCGGATCCTCCTGGAAGGCATGCTGAGGCACATGAAAAGCAACAAAGTGGTTGGCGACAGCCAGCATGGCTTCACTAAGGGGAAATCCTGCCTGACCAATCTGGTGGCCTTCTATGGTCATCCTATTGAACTGATGGACAGGAGTAGAGCAGTTGATATGATCTGCCTGGACTTGTGCAAAGCATTTGACACTTTCTCCCATGACATCCTTGCCTCTAAGTTGGAGAGACATCAATTTGATAGGTGGACCACTTAGTGGATAAAGAACGGGCTGGATGGCCACACGCTAAGAGTTGTGGTCAATGGCTCAATGTCCAGCTGGAGACCAGTAACGAGTGGTGTCCCTCAGGGATCGGCATTGGGACCAGTCTTGTTCAACATCTTTTTTGGTAACATGGGCAGTGGGATTGAGTGTGCCCTCAGCAAGTTTGCCGATGACACCAAGCTGGGTGTTTCAGTTGATAACGGTGGAGGGAAGGAATGCCATCCAGAGGGACCTTGACATGCTTGTGAGGTGGGCTGATGCCAACCTGATGAAGTTTAACCATGCCAAGTGCAAGGTCCTACACCTGGGTCGGAGCAATCCCAGGCACAGGTACAGGTTGGGCAGAGAAGAGATTCAGAGCAGCCCTGTGGAGAAGGACTTGGGGGTATTGGTCGAGAAACTCAACAAAAGCCTGCAGTGTGCGCTTGCAGCCCAGAAAGCCAACTGCATCCTGGACTGCATCAAAAGAGCGTGACCAGCAGGTCGAGGGAGGTGATCCTGCCTCTCTACTCTGCTCTCATGATTCCTCACTTGGAGTATTGTGTGCAGTTCTGGTGTCCTCAACATAAAAAGGACATGAAGCTGTTGGAACAAGTCCAGAAGAGGGCGCCAAGGATGATCATGGGACTGGAGCACCTCCCATATGAAGACAGGCTGAGAAAGTTGGGACTGTTCAGTCTGGAGAAGAGAAGGCTGCATGGAGACCTCATAGCAGCCTTCCAGTGTCTGAAGGGGGGCTATAAGGATTCTGGGATGGGACTCTTCATTAGGGACTATCACTAAGAGGACAAGGGGTAATGCTTTCCAACTTAAGCAGTGGAAGCTTAGATTGCATGTAAGAAAGAAGTTCTTTACTATAACAGTCATGAGGCACTGGAATGGATTGCCCAAGGAAGTTGTGAATGCACTGTCTCTGGCGGTGTTCAAGACCAGGTTGGACAGAACCTGGGGTGACATCATTTAATGTGATGTTTCCCTGGCCATGGCAGAGGGGTTGGAATTAGACGATCTTAAGGTCCTCTCCAACCTTAACTATTCTATATGATTCTAATATGAAGTACTAAAGTCACATAAATAGGACACATAAGGTTGTTGAACTTTTCCTCTGCGTATAAAATTGTTATAGTTTTCTACTTTTTAGTGTATGTTTGTCTTACATTAAACCTTCTCCATGTACTGATGAATGTTAGTCTATTTTTATTAAGACCAATTTGGACTCAGTTGATTAAGACAGTATAGGTGAAAGCTATGCAATTATCCAGAAAGCCTGATAAGTGTCCTTGTTTAATATCTTGGAATCAACTTTAATTAAAGAAACAAGGTCCAGATCTTCATTTCTGGTAAAGTGACACTTTTTTTTATGGAGCTATACCAATTTTCACCCACTTAATGTCTGATACTGTGATTGTGCCTTGTTTGGTGTTCAGTAGGTTTATTCTCTTTCACGTTAATGAAATGTTTTCTGCTTCATTTCCTGAATAAAATGTCAGCTGACTGAAAGAAAAAATCTCTCAACTATACATGTACTATCAAACATATTTTCCCCAATGAACACTGACACTGACTTCCACAGAGAGCCATTAGTTTATGATAGTTGAGAAACTGATCCTGAGGCTTTCTAATTTTGGTAGGCTTTTAAATAAAATCCTAAAATGGAGCCCTGAGTCCATGAACCATACCATTTTTTTTAAGTTTTGCATATCTAAATTAATTACTCTTCATTCATTGGCAAGCAGTAAAAAAAAAAAAAAAAGAAAAATTGGCTTAAGAATTTTCTTAGTGAAATTAAATCAGAACATAATTTTTCAGGTATTCCATGGGGGCATCTGTTTCCATGGGGGCATCTCACAATAACTACATGGTTTAATGAAGGCTTGATTTTAGTATACTGCAAGAAGCAAAAGGTGTCCTTTTGTGTTTAGCTGTGCGCCCAATCATTATGGAAACTTCAGAACTCTTGACGGAATTTCATTATTATATTTATTACAAAGCCTCATGTTTAAGATTAAAAAATGCTGTCAGAAAGTGGAGAGGTTATGAGAATCAAAGTTTTATCAGGCTTTTGCTATTTATCAAAGCTGATGATGGTTTCTTGGAATGAAAACTCTTAATGATAACTATTTCTTTTTAAATTCAGAGTCCATGGCAACAGCTTTTCAAACTGCATAAGCCACTCATTTCAAAAAGAAACAGTACATACTGAATTAAATACAAGTTCCGTTAAGATTACGGACCCAAGCAAGGAAGTGTGGTCAAGTTTATGGTCAAATAGTAACCAAATTCAAAATCTTTGGAGGTGGTAGAATGATTGAATTCTGGGGGGAAAAGCAATTCTCAAATGGAATGTTTGCCTACATGATGCAGAAATGACAGTTTACAAGTGACAAAAACATCTGGATGGTCCCTCCTGCTTTCTTCAGGACAACCCCAGCTAAAAGGATTTCTCACATGATATATTAATGTGATTCACATTGAACTATTAGGATGAAATCTTTGCCCACTGTCTTCCCCATTGACTTTGACAGGGCAAAAATTTAATCTTTAATGTACTCAGCTTACTCTAAAACCAGATAATAAGACCATTTTGCTCATCAAGGATGACTAACCTTATGATGTCTAAATATCAGAGATGTCTAGCTAGATATTTCCAAACCTACTTCTACATTATTAAAAATACTTTGGCTGATACCCAAGTGCACTTTGTCTACAAGACTGCATGAGCCTTCTCCACAAATTTTGCTATGCCATATACAGAAAATTCCACTTTATTCCCCATCTATATTTTGAGATTAAAAGAGAATGTTTAAATAGAGAGGGAAATCTTTTCTTAAATGTCTGGAAGTACAAGTGCACTTTAGGCTGAAAGTTCAGTTTTGTAAGAAACACATTTATCAAAATGTTCCCATGATCAAAGTTATTGTTATTGCTGTTACTGCTACTGTTGCTATTACTATTGCTATTAAATTCCAGGAAAACTAGATTTCTAAAAGTCTAGACTGGGAATACAATATTCACCAATTGATTGGCATGATACTCATAGTAATAGAAACCTAGATATACTAAGTTTAAAATATCTTTATCATTAGAATACTTAGTTTTCAGTTTCCATTGCTCTTTAGACCTTTTTTTCGTTTAGTGCACATGAATGCATATAACCTGCAGTCCTAAATGCATAGTTTATTACTTAGGCTGTGATTCTATAGGTGAATTCACAGAGGAAGACCCCTTGCTTTTATGCAGCGATCTAAACCTCTATACTTGTGTTAATGAGTATTTTGCTATGTTGTAGGGAACAAATTGGCTGATGACTGAAGCTGCTTTTAATAATTATTCTAAAATGTCTTTATATTTTTTATACTGTTTTTTTTTTTCTTTCAGCTTCAAGTGTTCACAATGCTATGTATTTCTGAGCTCAAACATATATTTCTTTGGAGGAAATATTAATCTTATTTTACCATTTTTTAAGCTTTGTAGTACATTTTGGGAAAGAAGCAAAAAGATTTAGTATATGAATCACTGGCTTTAGAAGTTACTTATAAAAACTGTAACAAAAAACAGATCTTTCCAATCCGATATTTTGACTGACTTACTTGCAACCAATGTTATAAAAGGGATCAAAATACTCCCTTATAATCTCTGAGATTATTAGCTTAAATACAATAATTGAAATATATATATATTTTTTTAAAAAAAAATCACAGCTAGAAGTGTATAATGTTTCCTGACCTTTATGAGTACTCAATCACAACAATTTTCTTACAGTTTGTGGTCTTAGTATGTTTTCAAGTATTCAATAAAAACTTGAAATCTCTTACAAAACTGTTTGCTTAAATTTTATTGAGATCATGAGGATTAAAGACTGATCATAAAATCTACCTGTACAAAACAGGACACTATGTTACAAGCGGCCTTGTCTCCCCAAGGTGATCTTTCTGGTCAGGCCTCCTTACCAGAGTTTGACCCTGCTTACTCAGAGTGAACTTTCACACAGATCAAAGAGGCCATCCACAAAGAACATTTTTTTGGAGTAAAGTCTAGCACTGTATCTTCATTCTTTACTGTGACAGTAGCATACTGCCACTTTTCTGTATTACAACTTGCATGTGTTTATGGTGCATTTCTTATTAAGTTGTTGGATGAACAAGTGCTAACAAGATAATTGAAAAATTCATTGCATTCAAGCAGAAAGTTGTTGGGCTTTGTTTTTCTTTTTTTTTTTTATTTCAATATAGGCCGATTATAAGTTCCACTGACATTATCAGTGAAGCTTCTATTCATTCCATCATGGTTTTCCAGTATCTTTAGTTTCTTTTCTTAGAGTACACATAGATCTAGAATATATGGGACACATTCCTTCATATGTTTGGCCTTCTAATGCCACCTAATTTTAAGTGTCAGAAGCTAGAAAGGAGAACCTAGCTCTTCACCTGTAGGATCAGTATCTTGGGAAGATGGTATGAACTGCATTATCAGTAGCTGACTCTCGAAGAATGCTATATTTGAAAAAAGTTTTTCTCTTAAGAAACCTCTGAAAACCCTTGAAACTGTAGCTGACATAGTACTTCAGAAAGTTTTCCATAAATGTATTTTCATTTTCATACACAGGTCTCTATGGTTGCTTCCCATGCAAATTTCAGTATAAGTTAAGAAGCTAAAGAGTTCCTTTAAAAAATTATGCAAAAATCCTGAGCAAATAAGAAAACCAAAAGAGATCACTTACCTGTCAACTATTGTAAGAGGGCGTTTAAATAGCATCAAATATGAAAAAAATCATCAGCTTCTGAAAGTTGAAATCTGCACCTACTATTTTGTGTTCATTTTTCAGTATGATCAGTTCTAAATGTCATTACTAGACTTCATATTACGTGATTGTTAGTAATATGAACATTCTAACCTGGACAGTATGATTTTAGTGTCTTATCTGAAAGAAAATATGACAGGGTCCTCATACTTTTAGTTAGGTCTTTTATTTTTAGAAGTATCTTTGTGTATGCTGTATACCGATATAAATAAAACATGATTTGTTCAGAAACACCTGCTAAAATGCTTCAGACTTCTGTCTTTTTGCCAGTCAACAAAAGGCTTTTCAATAAATCCACCCTTTTTTTTTTTGTTTGTTTTTGGTTTTGGACCAGCTCTTTTATATTCTGCTTACCCTTCATTTTGACAAAGGCAATTCCCTCCTTCTCCATCCTAGTGTAACTCTGCAGATAACTGGAAAAACTTATGTTCTTCCAGAGTTCTCACAGAAGTTCATTTTCAGCCAGTCCTCTTCTCTGGGATCATAGGCACTTCTTCAAGGTCTATTGCTCTTTTGGTCTACTTTGACTACAGCTGTAATGTCCCCTCATAGACTCCGGAACTGAAGATAGAAGGTAAAGAAATTCAGCTCCATATTCTTTCATAACTTCCAGCTCTGTAGCAGAAAGTAGGAAACAAGTATGCCCAGGAATGCCTTCTTCGTTCTCTTTCCCCTTAAAGCTCTTTTTATTTTTTTTTCCTCAATCCCAGTATCCACCTGCAATTAAGCTGCTTCTGAAGCCCCTAGTGACATCTTTTCATGGATCTTTTGAGTGAAAAAAGCAGGTCTTTTACTTTTCTTAACTATTATTAGCAGGCAGATTCAAAGTACTCTCACAGAAGAAAACAGGTCTCCTCATATTGTTATTGTATTGTTAGCACTCAGAAGAATCTAAGACAAACAGAAAATGGATGGAGTCATTGCAGAAAAGCCCATTAAATTGCTGAGAACCAGTGGCATACTGGTGGTTACTTGGAAAAGTGATGACTATGGCATTTACAGCTTTTGATGGTTATACCAGATTTTGTATAGTTTTTGACTGTCCAGGCCTTTATAATTCATCAGATCTCATTAGGGCAATTTGCTCATGTCAATTCCTGTTACAAAGTGGTAGGCGTATGAGTGGGGTACTGTAACAGCAGCCTGTCTCAGAGCCTGTGCTGAACTGCTCTGGGATGTGCTTTGGATTTTATAAATAATTGAAGACAGTAAGTGGCGGGAGAGCTAGCAGCAGGAAGCACACAACTCACTGTAGTCTGTGTGTGAGCAGCTCCCCTGGACTAAATAAAATCAATGATCACCCACCAGCCTTCCTTGGGTACTATAAAAGCTAAAGATCCCATATTGCCTTTTATAAATGAAAACCAAGTAATTGATAGCAGTGACAGCTGCTGAGAGCATACCACTCACTGCCTGTTCTCAGTGCTCCTTTCCTCTCCCTGTCCCCACCAACAGAAACAACAACAGATATATTGCAAACACGAATGACTGGCATTGCTGTTGTACACAAAGATGAACTCACTTGTTGCCTCATAATTGGAAACAAAAAAATGGAAGCAGTGCCAGCAAAATGTCATTAATGAGGCACACTGGGGGCTCTGATTTCAAAAGCTAAAATTTGCTTAAATCAAAATAAGGAAGAATTCTCTAGGAAACTACTGAGAATTCAGACAGCTCTTGATATGTCCCCTCCATCCCCATCTAGTTCTATACATTCCCCACCACCACCAGCTGGGGATAATAATAGGAAGGAAATGTACTACCTGACTCAGTGCATTGCTGTGAGGTTATTAATCAGTCAATGTTTGTGAAGTGCAATGAAAATGAACTGCTACCTATAACTGCTAAATATTATCTTTTTACAGACTCATTCTCCCCCTCCAGCCTTTCAGCCTAACCTTATTCTCTTCTCTTCTAGTACTACTATATCTTTTGGAGCATGTATTTTCAGCATATCTAAACAGCGCACCAGGATTCCAATCTGCAGAGCGGGTTTGCTTTCAGGAGGCAAGGTCTGTCCTGTGAAATGCTTGTCTGAAAAACTTTTTGCAGTCAGTTGTTGTAGAGAGCCCTGAATATGCCATTCGTTCACAAAGTTTCTTCCTACCATCCTAAAATTATTCTAAACAGTATCTGAGACACCAGCTAACTTACTTTATGCTGAAGCATATACTCATGACTATTTAGGTGCCTGGCTTTGTACTTCCAGGCATCCCATGCTGATGGACTACTTTTCTGCTATGGAACAAGAGAGACAAAAACTGCATTCACTCTGGAACCTTCCTCAGACTTACTGGTGCCCTAGCGCACACAAGGGAAATCTTTGATTTTCAGAGGCCATTCACTCTCATTCATAATGGTGAAAATCGACAATCCAATCTCTTCTCTTGGAAAGAGAGAGACTCAGATCTCCACTTCTCCATCAGCAAGAGTAGCTTGAAGTCTCTGTTTTAAAAGAGATACTGAGACACAGGATGTCTACCTGCTCCTGCCCATCATCCCCATTTTCCTGTTCAGGTCATCCTTTTGTGACTGGAAACTAAAGAGAACTGAGAGACTGAGGACAGCATCCTCATCCAATTCCCAGACCACACAGGATAGCATATTTCTGTTAAGTTCTGTAAGTGAGTCACAGTAGCGGGAGCAACATGCAGCACAATGCAGAGCTGAAGAAAGGCACGGGTGACACAGTACTTTGCTAAGCAGCTAGAGAGTCCAGAGAGGCAATCAGAAGGGCTAAGTCCTCTGGTAGTCTCCAGCCAGCATTGTCAATTTGAGTCTAGGTATAACAGTACTGATTTAAATCACACATGCTGATAGTTCAGAGTTACAGGGTATGTCTTGTGTCAAAAATATACCATAAACATAGAAAATTTAGGAGCAGTTCACTGCTGATGGTATGATGCAGTAAGAAAACAGCCATGAGTAGGCTTCTAAGAGATCGCCCAAAATACAATCACTTCAGACAGCATATTTTTCATTTTGAAAATGATAAAATATAAAAATTGTCAATATGGAAAATCAGCATATATGAGTTTATCAGCATATTTTCTGTCTTAATTTTAGAAGCACCAACTATCTAATTTTACAGTTCTTCCATTCCACTACTCTGCAAATTGCACATCCCAAACAGTACATTCTGCTAATCTGGAATGTACATGCTTAATTGGGTATTTTTACAACAAATGAAATATTTCTGGGGGAAAGTTCAGTTTAATATGTAGCTCACATTTCTTTTGTCTTCTTCTATATTGTGGTTATGAAGATGTGTTTTTGCTTTAAATGAACAGACCACATTTTCACAGCCAGCTGCACTGGAATGACATGGGGTCTATCTTACTTCCCTATTAGAAAAAATTCAAATTTCCTATATAGAATCATAGAATAGTTAGGGTTGGAAAGGACCTTAAGATCATCTAGTTCTAACACCCCTATGCCTCATATATAATTGAGGATAGATTAGAAGGACTTCATCGGTCACTGTCCAGTTTTGCTTTTCTCATTTCTCTAACGCACTATGTTCTGAGGTATAGAGAATCAGATTTTTTTCCTTTTTTCCCCCCCCCCCCCCCCCCCGTCAGTCTTTAAATTCAGACCAAACTAATACTTTATTTGATGGATCTTCTGTGCCTTAGGAAATGCAGGATATCGGGACTATTATACCTTTTGTGATGGACAATGATAAGATCTGAAAATCTCTCAATGATTGACAAGGGTTGAACTTTTAAAGTTCTCAGACCTCATTTGAAGGATGATCTTTTTTGTCAGATTTTTATCTCAGGATATCAGTTTTGGTGGGTGAAGCATTCAACAGGAAGAGATCAGCTGTGGTAAAAGAGCTGAGGTAGCGATGTTTCAAAGTATCATGTCCAAAGAGTAAGGACACTGATGCTGCCCTAGCCAAACCTCTGAAATTTATTCCATGCTCAGTGACTTCACACCCAAGTAAATATCTGCACATATCTACAGAAGTATATGAAACAGACATGAAGCCCACATATACCTAGGAAAAAAATAATTAGCAATAACTGAATAATTCTTCCTACTTTTAGGATTTTCTTTTCCCTTATAATACATGGAGCCTCAGGCTGGACTTCATATTCACCCCTGCAGTCTTATCCTGTCTGCTTCAAAACTTAGTATATATTGCTGGGATAAAGTATGAATTCTATTGCATCAGCTAAAAGAGATTATTATATACTTCATAAAAGAGAGTTTTATTCCCTATATATACATATTGGGTACAAATTCAAATGTTAGAAGATTTGATGATTATCATCTAATTTACTTCTAAAAGACAGGAGAGTCATTTCAGATCCTTGTGAGAGGATCTTTGATTTTACATTACAGTATAAACAATACGGTTTATAAAGAAAGTGTTGTTTGTTTTTTTTTTTATTATTATTTTTACATCTTTCTTTCATTTCCTGGTCAAACTCCAAACAGCCAAATAGTACAGAAGTTTTGGAATGCAAAGAGCTTTGGTGTGAGTTTCCCTCAGGTGGCACAAGCAGCCTGCTTGCTCTCATGAAATGTGCACACATGGCAAGCAATATTGAAAAACTTACTTTTATTGATTTCACATCAATCTTAGCTATTATATCACTTAGCATTTTGCAGTATCTGTAAGTTAGAACCCTGCTCTTTGATAGTTGAGCTGCCCAGTGGAAGGGCTCTTTCAATGAGTATAAAATCAAAAATTACACAGATACATGATAAATATGCTTAATAGTTTTGAGGGATTTGTAACCTTCTGAGAGTAAATTCATTAAGAACTGAATAATTCTTGCAGTATGAACTTGTCAGTTGTCAGCATGTGTGATTATTTAGGAAAATTACCAGTGGCAGTTTTCAATGGACTTCCAGCTCAGGAAGCTGTGGAAGCTGGTAGATCTGACAGAGAAGGGATTAAGCCATCTCTACTCATCAATTTTCTATATTCCTCCCTGAACATCTTCCGTTAGTTGCTGCTTAGGACAGAATATTCAGCAAGGTGGACCTTTGGTCTGTCACAGTGTGGTTCTTACATTTTTATGAGCTTCGTAAGAGCCAGCTCTGTCACAGTGGAGTTACATGAAACCCCGCTGTGGATTTATGTTCATTTAAAAGAGAACTGAGGGGAAAATTTGAGGAAAGATCTTCCTTTCCCTCTCACTCTCTTTTCAGAACATAAGCTCCTGCTATGAAACAGCTAGACAGCTTCTTCCTCAGAATTCTATGCAGCCTCATTTCTACTCAGCATCTAGCACCTGCATGCTCTCTGGTCCCAAAAGTCAGCTTGGAGTAAGTAATGCAATGGCAGTGCTGCAGCCCAAGTGGAAAAGACAAATTAACATATGCAGTGATCACACAAATTATTTATGCCATTAATGTGAAATAATGTGAAAGAACGGACACCATAATTAGCATCTGAGTGAGGAGGTAATTAACATCTAGGACACAGACTGGTTGAGCTTAGCTGAATCACAACAGGTTATTGATCCCATGTCTTCTGCCTCACAACAAAATCAAATCTAACAGCAGAATGCGGAATTTTGAAACTTTTCAGACACTTTCCCATTCTAATCAAAGTTACTCGATACCAGCTGCAACCTCTACTCTAAAGTAACACTAACTATAAGAAAGAGTTGTGCTTTAAAAAATTTAATAATTCTCTAATAATTAATCAAGACTTAAAAAATATCCTCAACATTTTTCAAATGCTAGCCTAAATATCCCTAATTTAATCTTTAGTGTAAAGGCATTTTAGCCAATTGTCTTTCTGGTCAATTTAAAGAAAAAAATGGGAAGCCTTTTGAAAAAAGGAAATGATTAGTTCTTTAAATGAAAATACTCTATTCTAGCATTACTACCAGAGAGCAGAAAAAAACTCATAAAGACCATGTGTCCATGCCAATGAGTTCAAATTTCAAATATGGGAATATTCACAATGAATGGCTTGCAAACAAGCTGAAGAATTATTTGCAGACATTGTTTAGCAAATTCACCGAATAAATTATTTGCTATGAATTATTCACCCAACTGTATTACTTACCCTCATCAGGCATTAAAGCCATCGAAACTTGAGCTTTATTGTTAACCATTATAATTATGAATGATAATTAATTCTTAACACTGCTGTCAAGAGACTGCAACATGACTGAAAAGTGCACAACATTCCAAAGGTATCAATGACACAAATAATTCCCTCAATGCAAAACATGGCATTAAAATAGGCTGAAAATAAATCACCATCAATGAGTAAGCAATATAATAATTTGCTACTAAAACAATTAACATTTCAAATGTTAATTCTTCTATTCTCTACAGCCCAGATAATAATGATTCACTGGGCCTGAGAAAGCTTCAAGCAAATCTAACAAGAGGAAGAAAAAGTTCCCTTGGAGAATTTACTTTCTATCTCTTTGTTGCAATTGTTGGACAATTTTTAAAGCATCTTTTACCTTGTAACTTACTGCTACTGAGAATCACTCAACATAAACATCTGTTGCTTTTTTTTAATATAACAATAAAAATGCAGAAAATTAAAGTGGCCATACACCTGTACACTATGTTCATGTTGCAAACAAGAAAGACATGATCAGAATGTTCACTTGAAATGCAATCTACCCTCCTCTAACTCTTATTATTAACACTGAATGTCTGTAGGCTGAATGTCTTTGCTTCTTTACAACATTTTACTACAGACATTGTACCCAAATTTTACTTTTTTCAGATTGTTATTTTTTTTTTGGTCTTGCTTCTTTCAAATTTTGGTATGAACAAACATTACAATTTCCTTGCTGTAAGTATGTTTGATCTAGAGTTTGGAGCCCATTAAAATCTTTTCTCTGTAGTGTGATGCCCTCACTACTATATTTCCAGTTGAGATAATCTTGTAATAGTAATTGCTGCTGTCATCACAGTATTAAGGTTCATGTTGATTTCTTTTTGAGTCTACATGTTTGCTTAGCTCTTCTAGCAGCATGACTAATCAGGATATTTGAGAACTAAGCTTCAAGATTTCCAGTATTTGTGTGGTCATTTGAATTCTGGAGGCCAGCTGAAGCTTAATTCATTGTCTAAAGTATCCTCAGAAACATAACTGTCACAGTCAGAAACATAACATTACAAGAAAACTTGTGATTATGGTTACCGCCATCTAAGTTTTGCTGCATGTTACTAATCATTTTGGAATATGCAAGCCAAGAGCATTTCATTCTGGTTGCTTGAATAGTTGTGGCACAGCGGTATTTAAACCACACCAGTGTCATTATTAAGTATTTTGCAAGATAAAAACTTCTCGAGAAACATTTCATTTGAATGGATGTTTTTCCCCTTTTTTCCTATTAGTGTAGCAAGACAAATCTATGAAGGTGAGACTGCATTTGTACCTAATTACCTTAAAAAACACCACTAGATATGCAACACCATTTTTTTTCTCAAATAATTGGAATATTGCTACTCCTATTTTGCCAATACAGACAGCTAAGACTTGAAAATCAAAAGATAGCAAAGTGGTTTAGAAATAAGGAAGTATCAATAAGTATTAGAGCTTCCATGAATACACAACAAAATATTAATAAAATATCAGCCATGAAAATCTGACTTGTTCATAATTAATTAGAGTACATCTGAACCTTTTATTAGCTGAGAACCATATTTATAATAAATGACCTGTCAAGAAGCATTTTGAATACAAAATGAAGGTTAAAATAATTCTAATATGGGCAAAGCATTCTTATTCCTGTAAACTAGCATGGCTTTGTATAAATGTGAAAGATGTTATCATCTGTCACTACTATAGCATCGTGTTTTTTCTGGGGGGAGGGGGAAGGACTATGTTAAGTAGACAACCACATCTTGAAAGTTCATGGCTATGCATGTTGCTTGAATGCAGTGGCAAACTAATTTAGTTCCACTTGTGATCTTGCAATAATTTCTGTCAATCAGGATGGCATTAATAAAAAACCTCAATCTAAACAGAAGTGCTGTGCAGCGTGTATAATGTATACACTCATTGAAAGAGGCTGAAAAGATTGCAGTCACACAATTAGGGTAACATTTGACAGCTTTAATCACTTTGAATCTCTTCACTTTTAAATGTCAAAACCACCTCCAGAGATCTCATCAGAACAAAGCATTACTTAAATTGCAAATGAAACTATCCAAATTCAGCACGCTATTATTAAAAATATAAAAAATGACCCACATTATTTTATGAAAAACATTTGTAAAACATTCTATGATGCAACATTTAAATGAGCAAAACAGGAAACAACTATGCTCATTAAAAAAAGGTATAAATGATAAATTTACTCTCCATTAGCATGTCACAGGATATTATTTTTCACACTGTGCTGTGCTATCTTTCCTATGAAACCAGGATTACTTCTTCCATATAAAAAATTAAGAGTATTCAAAGTATGAGATACTTGAAATTTGGTGAAGATAGACAAATGCCTGTAAACAAGTTTTTGTACTGATATATGGAAAGGCTGTTTATCCTTTTTAATTCTCTTTTTCTTGGTCTTTTTTCTACAATTGTAGCTGCTACCTCCATGACATATCGCCATGCAGTCTGTGTGACTTACTTGTACTCAAGTAATAAGCAGCGATATATCCTTTTTTTAAATGAATCCTTTAATTCATTTTTTCTCTGTATTCACTGAACCATACATTTGAAGAATTTTAAAAAGCTGTAATATGAAATCTATTAAAAAAATCACTCTATAATATCTCAGTTATCCATTTATATTTATATAACTGTTTTAAGAGTGTTAGTCTTTTCCCATCTAAACCACTATCCAAACTAAAAAAGTATGACCAGAAAAAATCTCTTTGTGCCAATAAAGTATTTTCGCTAGCTATTACTCAGTAGATAATCCTGTAGTGAAGCCAGAAGCATTTTACACACATCATTGTACCCTTTGATAGCCTTTCAGACTGGTAGGAAAACCAGCCACTAGAAAGCTGAGGTCCCAATAGTATCTACAGGTGGGTATTTCTTGTGATGAAATTCTCTTGGATGAACACAGAGTTGAAGCCCAACAAAACACTAGCCTTATTTTTATTTTTTTTTCTTTTCTCTTATTCTTTTTTTCTCATAAGTTTATGATTTCCTAGTTTTTGAAGATGACAAGAAAACTAATCCTATCACATCCAACCTGATTTTAGTGGAATTACATCTTCTCAGCATCAAATCAAGGTTCCTAAAGGGATACCGAAGTATCCCATAGCTGACAAACATCAGATACCAAAATCTTAGACCAGTCTTGAGTATGTGTTTTAGTTTCGTTATTCACAGCACCGGAGTTAAAAGTCAGCTTTGCTGGGTTGTTACATTTGATTTAATTAATTGTTCATCTTTGTGCAACATGAAGAATGAAAACAGGGAATAGAACAGGAAAAAAATTATTCCTGTTGATATCTACATAAGTCACTTACTGTTGAAAAACATCTAAAAACTGCCCCTCTCCCACACTCAAGAACCACTGCACCAATCAGTAAAATTTAAACAGCATCTAGTTTGAAAAGGATGCAGCTGATCACTAATATATGGACTTGTAGCCAGGAGAGACCACACGCAGCATGCCTATTAACAGGTCACTGAGTTTCTTTCTCTTTTCAATATACCTCAGTGCATGGCAGCTAGTTTTCTCACTCAGCCACACACAGCGTGTGCAACTTTGAATAATTCTGCACTGCAGGGAATATTTTGCAGAAGCTACATGAGAAGATTACCAAGTGGCTTACTGCTTGCTCTCTTTGTCCTTGGGTTTGCTGCCTCCAATGATGGGGCAAATATTGTATATGACATAAAGGAAAGGTTACTTGCCTAAGTGTCATATTCCCTGAATTATTTTCTGTTATTAGTAACCATGAGCCTTCATATTTCTAGATTTAAGCACACATTCCTGCCTTTGCAGATAGTGCGCAAACACATTACCTTATTTTTGTAAAAAACTTTACACCTTGAGAAAACTGCAAACGTTTTGTGACCTGCCCTGCAACATTGACACTCAGTAAGATCTTGGGGCTTTTAACTTCACCAGAATTTCATCTATTATGTGAAGGGTTAATTCTAGATAGCAATACAAACCAAGGTATATTTCTTGTACTACTATTTTCTTGTGTGACCTTGTACAAGTCATTTTACCCCAGAGGATGTCACTTTCTTCATATGTAAAATACCCAGAGAACATTAATATTCCTCATTTTGTCATCCTGCAAATTCCTTAAATCAAAAGATTCAAAGTAAGGGCAAGATACTGCTCCAATTATCAAATATAGATTGCTGACCAGAAAGGATCTTTTATTCTATTTAGCCATTTGTAGATCTGAGCTGTGGCACCCATTCAAGCTGCAGACTGGTTGTTTACTTTCTTTATCTCATAGTGTCACATACAGTAGGATGTTTGAAAAAAAACCACTGAGGTGACTGGAAGGTCCTCCCACAGGGCCAAGCACTCTAATGTGAACATATATTATTCACTAGGTTACAAGCAAAGGAAGGCAATTACAGCAGAAAGAAAGAAATGCTGCAGCAGCGGCAATATTCAGTGTGTCATAGAGCAAAAACAGAGGAGCACTGAAAGTCAGGAATTGGATAAACTTATCATTTGTTACTATCACAGCATTGACAAAGGCCAAATAAGTTTCAAGGCCTTATTAAAGTTGATCTGTACACACAGTTAGTAGAAAGACAATACCTGACTTAAAGAGCTTGCAATCTAATCAAAGGCTTATTATGAGAAAGCCTTTCCGCAAGGGGATGAGAAACCACAAATGGATACATAGGGGCAAATAGAGACAGCTTGTCTGCTCAATTAGATGTTGATTCAACATTCTCAGACCAGCCCTGAGTGAGACAAACAATGCTGGCACGAGGCCACTCCTGCTTGTGGCCAAGAATCAGATGAGAACAATGAAACACAGTTTCTAAAAAGAGGCCAAAAATGGAACGGACTTAGCAAATTTGCTGCAAGACCAAATTTGCTGCAAGACCAGGTTGGTGGCTTTGGCCAACGTGTTAAACATCACATAACATAAGGATCCAGTAAGCTGATTGCTTGCTGGTACAGTGGTGGTAGACAGAGTAATCATTTCCTCTGTTGAGGAGTACTGTGTTGTTTGAGTAAGTGACAGATTTAGAATTTACTAAAAGACTATACACTTATAAAAAAGACTTTGGCTTTCTTATTTTGCTATGTTGCTTGCAAATGCAACTGCACTGGCTTGAACAACAGCTTGCCAGATTTATTTCATGATAGCTAAGTACGATTTGCACTGTATGAACTTCTGATCAGCACCTGAAGCAATAGAAGCAGTGCTGTGAAAGTAAAAAGATATACATTTTTCTGTACTGTGACAGAAAATGTAGCTCAATTAGAGCCCATATTCTTTCTTAAACTTCTTGGAAAATATTCATGACAACTGTTTATGGAGAGCATTTCTTTCTTCTCTGGCCTACCTGAAAAACTAACTGAAACTGCAATGAAAACTACTCTGCTTTAAATGGAATTGGCAGGTTGACCTGATATCAAAAGAAATCTGAAAACTCAATTGAATGCTTCATGAAACTTCAAGAATTTCTAATTTTGCTATGTAAAATATATATTTTGCAACTTGCATTTTTAAAAGGTAAAGCTTTTTTTCAAGCATATAGTTGCCTTTTGACATATTTGTTACAGTCATTCAAACTGCTCCTTCCCTCTCTTTTTTGTGTGCTAAATACATAGTGTGTTATTGAACAGCAGTGGATGTTTCTTCCCATCTTGCCATAGTATTTTAGGCATTTGTGTGTGAATATGAAAAAGTAAAGCTTTTTACTAGTCAATTATAATTCAGAACTCATGTAACAGCTGAGAAACACAAAATTATTAGCAAGAGAACTGGGCATGCCCAATGCTGATGTCCTGGAGAAGCGGGAATTATTTTAATAAGTGTGAGAAAGAGGTTTAAGAATCTGGCTTTCCCACTGGGAAAAGAACTGAGCACAGTATGAATCAAAGTTCTAAAGTAAACTAAGCAAGATAGACTGTTACACCATTTAGCAGGCCAGCTCCTTAAGTTATATTATCCAAGCTTTCAGAATGTAAAGGACCTTTCTTCAGGGATGAATTATGGATACCATGTTAAATTTATAACCCACATCCATTACAAAGAACTATTTTAGCCTCTTGTCTAATTATGATTTAGAAAATTGGTTTGGCCTGAAAATTGTCTAATTTACTCTAAAGGCAAAGGAGAATGTTTCCACAGAGTGCAAAGATAATTTATGGCACAGTTTTTCAGGCAGAGGTCATTCAATTATTTCCCTGATTTAAAATTTTGTCTTTCTTCTAACACTTCTTGGCTCCACCTAGATCAAGAATAGCTTACTTTTTATCTCTTCAAGTCTACTTCTTTTTTATTGTTTGTTTTCGTTTAAAGTAGGAAACTATTGAAAAATTGTGAATTATAGTTTGTAAAATAATAATACATATTCATCATTATTTTTTGTAGGCTGCTGTTTTCTATCACAATTCCATAGGTCAGGGAAAGAAAACTCCAAGGAGAAGGGTTAGAATGAGAGTTTTGTGAAGAGCAATGTATGTGTAAGTTTTTCTGTTATCTTATTGAAAGTCAGAGGAACATACGAGCTGAAAATTAGTGCATCGTGCGATTGCACATACTTTTATTTATAGCTTTATAAAATTTAGTCACATTTTAATGAAGCAGCAGACATAATTATTCTGAAAATCTTTTGATAAACCTAGTTACCTGAATGTGTGAAAAAAAAAATCAGCTCTGGCTGAAGCAATCTGAGCTGTGCTCTTGAGCAGTAAGATTACATGTGGAAGGGTTTTCAGTGCCTGGTGTTGAATGAGTTCCTCATTTAAGGGACTAGGGTTTTTTCATCCAGTTAGAAAGAAAGGAACACACAGGAAGAGGATGAGAAGACTGTTGGAGAAGATGGAGAACATTCAGACGGAGAAGGGCAAATAGGTTCAAATTCCTACTCTAGTAAGGTAACAATATATGTATACACATACATACATACCTTAAATCTAGAAACAATCTGATTTTATTTCTAGCTCAGTGGCTTTACAAGTTTAAAAGCTAGCTAATTATTATACATAATATTAAAGTACTTTGAGACATTAAACAATTTCTGCATGTGTAATGGAAAGAAAGAATTTGGGATACCACTGAAACTTTACAAAAAAAACCCTTAAGAATTTTTCTTTGGGTTTGTTTTTTTTTTCAATCCTGTCCAGAATATAAGAGCAGAATACATTTTAGGTAGTGAGGGGCTGCTGCTGGGTCTGCCTGAAATGAGGGTACTCAACCCCATCTCCCTCACTTCCCCTACCAGGAGGGTGCTCCAGCACCCAACTGTTGCTAAGCCCTACACTGAACATGTTCCACTTGGTAGATATCTTTCTTTTACTGACTGAGACAGATAGACCAGGCAGAGTACTCCAGGTGAGGTCTAACAACTTCTAAGTAGACGTGGATAATCCCTTCGTGAAGTAATTTCCAACCTGAATTATCCCATAATTCTATGAAATGGGTGCTGGCTAGCAGGTCTAAGAGACATAAAGAAATAAGGGTGGTTATAGGACGGGTGTTATAGGAGAGAAGTTATTGAGTCAACAAGGGAGAACTCATCAGAGGGACCGACTAGAGCATGCAGTCTCTCTGCAACATTCGTGATCCAAGCCCCTGGTAGGCAACACACCTCCCTTGAGATTGGGCCCGGCCAACAGATGGGTGCCTCTGTTCCTTTCTGTGTAGAGTCCCCCGCCACTATGACCCGACGCTTCTTCCTGGCAGCATCAGTAGTGATCTTCTTTACCAGTGCATCAGCCGGTTGTTCCTGGTGCGAGTGTTTTTCCCCATCAGCCCCCTGCAGGACAGCAAAGCCTTGGCATTGCTTAGTGGGAGGTGTCCTTGCCCATGGCAAGGGAGTTGGAACTAGATGATCTTAAGGACTTTTCCAACCCTAATTATTCTATGATTCTATAATTCTATTTTGGGAGTTCTAGAAGTAGTCAGCTTCTTTCTGATTGGTAACTGTGAAGTTATACGGATGAGATATTCTCAGATGTATGCAATGGAATTTTAATTTTATAAAATGAAATACTTTTATAAAGTGGTAGGAGTAGACTAGTACTATATACTTTATACAAAAAGAATTTGGAGCAAATATTTTCATATGAAAATTTTCTGTCTCCTTTAGGTGCTTCCTTCACCAGAATTAGTATCTTGCTCCAAACATGAAGCATGAATTTGTTCCTCATTTTCAGGCCTCAAAATTTGGGCTTCATCTTCATGTTTTCTCCAGTTAAGAGCAAAATCATCATTTACCTGGCACTTCAGTACACTGACAATGCTGAGACAAATGTTGTCAGAGGTGCTCCCAGAGAGAAATCCAGACTCGCTTAAAAGACAAATTACGAATTGGAGACAACCACAAACTAGTAAAAATGTAACAGGAAAATAGTTTTTCTTTGATCTGTGTTTGTCTATGTAGTTAATCTAAGCTTGATTCAATAATAATATGTTCTATTTTTGATGGACAGTCATTACCTAAGGCTCCAAAACATAGTCTGCCGAGCAGCATAAGATGACAGGTAGAGAGCAGTCTTTTTACATAGGTGAAGCCATATCATTTAATGCTTACATATACAAAGATATTCATGATGCCAGGTAGAATGTGAATTTACAGTATAATCTCTTTTAAAGTACTCCCATTAACAATCTCCCATCAAATTTCTGCTTGTAACCTCTTAGTCTGCTCTGCCTTTGAGTGATATATTGCAACATAAAGGCATAAAAAGCAACTTTAGAATTGCTTAGAGTGTCTGTAATAGGTGGTGGATAGAGTTAGTACCTGCATTTACATCTTTCCCATGTTTCCCTTAGAAAACTGTTCTTTCAACATTCCTCGCAAAAGGAATTTCTTTTCCAACAATCATTGCCATTATTCACACAGCTGCTAACTTTCAAATTGTGAATGTTGGGTATGAGTGACTTGAATCAAGGTATAAGTGAGGCTGAAATTTGGGGGAGAGTGTTCATGGATTGAATTCATACTTTTATAAATAATATAAGAATATTTGCAGGAAAAAAAAAATTGTCAAATTAATTAAAATTAAAAAAATGTCAGCCATGTCCTAAGGAGCAAGCATTTTTAATTATTATTTTTCCTTTAGTTTCCTTGCTTGTGGTGTCTCTGTGATAGACATGATGAAAGTTTCTTCTAAAACGGAAAGTGTGAATGCTAAACACTTCATAGTCTAAAAAGCACTGCTATAGTCCCCTTTTACAGCACAGCTGCCATCCATTCTCTCTAGCTCTTTCTCTCTTTTCTCTTTACCCTGTGCAGCATTACTCAGTGTAGGGTCTGCCAAACAAGAGGTGAGAGATGATGGACCCCCTGAGGAATGAGAAAATGGAGAGGTTGACTGCACACATTGCACATGAATAGTAGGAGGAGATGCTATTCTACTTTGGTTCCTTTCTGTCATCTAAAGGTATCCTCTAAAGTAACTTAGCATTACATAGTGCTTTGAGCAATGAACTGTGAGTTGTGAATCCTGGGTTCTATCCCTCACTGCATAATTTTGAATAAATCACTTCCCTGGACTCAGTTTCTCAATCTGTAAAACACTCATTGCGACTATCTTTTGAAAGCTGATTTATGATGTGTGGCTGGAAAGCAAGATAGAAGTGCAAAAATTCTTCAAATCATCTATTCACTAATGCAGCAATAGAAAGCTGGGGTAACCAATGTGAGGGAAAAATTTATATAATTACAGCACTTGAAGACTAGCACTCCTCCACATGAGAGTTAACTTGGACATCTCTCTAACCATTACACAGCTGCACATGTGCACATAACCAGCTTATCTGCACAGTACAATGAATAGTTGATTATAGGTAGCTATGACTAACAAAATAAAGAAATGAAGGGAGAGGAGAGGGGCAAGAACAGTTGCATTTTCTAAATCATGAAGGGAGTCAGTAACAGACGTTTTGCTTGAATTTTGTGCCTAATACAGTGCTTCTGTACTTCTGCTTCAGCAGTGGATACTGAACTCAAAGACCAAGCAGTCTTTCTAGTCCCTATTTCTCTGAATCCCAAAATTTACACAGCCTCTATCTACCAATTTTACTACTAATACATGTCTGCTACAGCATGTTCTTCTTCTAGGTTCATACAATTATGGGATAGTGTAATGGAACACAGATCTCCTTACAAATAAATGCATGCCTTAATGAGTAAAGCTAAGAGTGTGTACACAGAGGCTGCACAAAATTTGGGACTTAAGAAACAGCAATGACTGAAAGGCAACTTTTCTGTCGAGTCCAGTACCAGTTTCATCAGGGCAGGAAAAAAAAAAAAAAAAAAAAAAACAAAGAGTGCAATTCCAAGTTTGGGGAAAGCATGATGTCTTTAATCTTTGTCTTGGGTGTCTAACTTATTCTTGCTATTTCAAGTTAAATACAGTACCTAACTCCTTGTTTGGACTTTACTATTAGTCTCTCTGGCTACATCAGTTCCTGGATAAATCCACCCTACTTATCCCTTGGCCATGTGGTAGCCTGGCTCAGATCCATGTTACTCAAGTTTTTGTGCCCTACAAAAAGAATGCTTAAGTTTTACTGTTTCTTTACTGCATAACAGCAGGAATTTTTCATGCTGTTCTAACTACCTCATTATCCTTTACTTGGCAATAGAGGTCCCTCTCTATACACTCCTCTGTGGCTCAGCTGGCAGGACAGCAAAGCCTGTGAAGGCATTGTTTAAGGAATCGAGTTCCCTCAGAGTGCCAAAAATGGCACAGCTCATACCTACACTGTATGCTGGGTACACCATCTGGCAGACTGACCTCTGAACCATGCCTGGCAACTACTCTGAATGGGCTGCTTGATCCAAGCTAGACTGGAGCTATAATGCTAACATGTATGCCGACAAAGACACATGCGTTAGAGGATTAGGCTCCTGGTGCAAAACGTACAATGAATAAACTTAACAGCATGCATGCATTTGCAGTGACCCACTGTCCCATTTCTGTGGCAATATAATAGTACCTTCCTTTCTGATATGCTTGTTGAGGGGGGATAAAACCTTGAATGTCTCTGAAATGCTCAGAAGTCAATAACTTTGATTGGTAGTTTCATTGGGTTTTGGATTATAGATTAAAGGATCAATGGAAGAAAACCAAGAAAGGTCAGCCTATTGTAAATGTCTTCCTAGCTGTTATGAAGGGATCTGGTCCAGATTAAGAAGATTCAGTTCAAAAAGACAGAAAACTAGTACATAATATAGACTTGAGCTTAAAGCAGCACAAACCCACACATAAGAAGAGTCTTAGGTAATTTGTGAAACGTGCAAATTAATAATAACTCGAAGAGGAAGCAGTAGGAATAACAGCTAAGTAGTTACAGTGCAATACTTTGATATATATTTTAAAAACAGTAATATTAAGTAAAAAATTCACCCATAGACAACCTAACCATCACTTTCTCACTCATATTTTTAGTAAGAGATACAGCAGAGGTGGCTATTAGACAGTGGTACCTCCTTTTTCGATAAGTTTCATAGGGGTATTCCAAACAAAACCAGGAAGAAATTTAGCCTAGCATTTTTTAAATGAAGAAATGGCTTGTGTGTTTAACATACATGTATGCACACACATGCAAAAGCTCCAAAGCAGAGAAGAAAATATAGGAAGAGACAATCAGTCACGATAAAACAGATGAACATCTATGGCCTCGCAAGTGATACCAAGATTATTTATATTTGGACATTGAGAAAAAGGTGAAAGGGATTTGGCAGTGAGGCTAAACTGGCTGGGGCAGCAATGAGGAAGACACCTTAATCAGATGTATCAGTAACTAAGCATTATGCATGATACCAAAAAAGTGCAACAATGAACAATGAGTAGATTGTTTCTATAATTCACACAGATGAGAATAATGATATGATCCAAGTTTTAGTGGCACATGAAGGATGCAGAAAAATAGAAAATATTGTGGGATGATAAAGGGAGAGAAAAGAGCATCCTCAAAATTTTAAATGTTCAGAGGAAAGGTCTGAGGAGATCCACCATTTTTGCCTAAAGAGAAGGGACAGAAATGGTGTCCACTGTCACAAAGGAACAGAAAGATTATAAAGGAAAGCATAGATTATACTAAAAAGTTTATTATGTTTACACAAACTGGATGATGGGAGTGAAAAGAAACCTTTACTGAGTAGATGTTGCGATTTATTTGGATTATCAGACTGCAGATGTTCTGTAAAGTCAAGAGATTTTGATTGTTTCTTTAGTCTCCAGAGGAAAAACGGAAAAATGTTGCTAAAACAGATTACTGTATTCCTCTTTCAAGTCAGGATGGGTGAACATAATATTTATAAGCACAGAATTGTTCTAATAATAAGAGCTCAAAAGCTTGCATAAAAATAAACTGTCAATGGTTCCCTTTCAATCACATCTGTTCTGGAGGTGGTGCTTATGGCACTTCAGAAAAAAATCAAAATTCTAGCATCGCCATTCACAGTGTAAACTCGCTAGAAATGATGAGTATCTGAAAAATTACTAATGCGATTCTCCATATGGAACTATTCTCTGATACTGCTGGGAACAAGAAAAAATTGCACAGATTTGAAATATTACACAAACAGTAAGTTATGAAGTTTTAAACATGGGTAGGATTTTAATTACGAACTTTTGATTCAGACCACATTCATCAAAATAACTTCAGGCTTTAAAAGACTGTAATAACAGCTTTACACAAATCTGAGTGGTTTATAGTGTAGTCAAAAATCTCCAGAAAGATGACTTGATGTGCAGTCAAATAAATATTAGCAATTTTAGTTATTTTTAATTACTATAAACCTGAAACTCAAAGAAAAACTCAGGCTGGAGAATTATAAAATTAGATATTTCAGACTTTTTCTTTTCCTTTCTATCTCAGATGATATTTCAGACTACAGTAGGAAATAATCAATGGTTGTTGCAGAAAAGGACTGCCACCTTTTGTTTTTTATGTATAGAGACCAAAATACACAAGCAAGTCAATTAATGTAGTGATGATGGATTAGGTTATCAGGTATGGCTTTCTATAAAATAGGACAAAGGTGTTTCCTCACTTTTCTGAGGTGTCAAAAGGAAGACTGAAACGCCAATAGGCTAATAGGTGTTAATAACCTAAGAGAAGGTAAATTAATCCCTAATCTCAAAAGTACTCTGTACAGGCGGCCCCTATGATCAAATTGAGTTTCATGGATTTTAGTGTTCCATATAACTGCACAATGGTAGGTACTAACTATAGGTGTAAATCTTTAAGATATAGGCCAGATTGTAGGCTGATTTATTCAGATCTTGCTTTTATTAAGATTAGCTAGTCCACTGACATTCATATTTTTACTAATTAAGCCAGGTAACAACCAGCAACTATACATAAAGCAAAGATCCTATGTTTGGTTCCTGCTGAGCTGCATAACTTTTTACATGACACTTCTGCAGTGTAAAAGTTTTATGTGTATTCTTCTTGTGTGTGCCAAAGTTGAACTGACTTTCTCAAAGTTTATCAATGAGAAACAGCTTGTTTAGCAAATGGAGCATCCTCTCCCAGATTATTTTAGTGTTGTACTGTGACTAGTGCTATGACATCCTTTAATTCTTATTTCATGCATAAAATTTAAAATTAGATATGCTCAGGAAGTTGGCAAGAATTTTTCATTTTAAATGTTCTCTGGATTTCCTTCTGATAAGCATAGTAAAGTTGTAGTTGGGACTGCATCTTAAATGGTTAGAGGGCACACTTTCAACATTTGACTGAATTTGCTGCTAGGATAAGGAATGGCCCAGCAGCAATTATGAAAGCCACATTTCAGTATCCTGGGGGAAAGGAACATGTCTAGTCATCTCCATTTTTGTTGTAAGTGGTGAAAGTAGAACCATTTCCATTAGCTGGCGTGTACATACAGCTTTTATGTTATGCAATAACAATAAGTAGTGCAGAGAACATATAATAGGTGTTTATATCTCTACTTATCTTCAAATAAGGAAAATATCCTCATAGTACCATATTAAAAAGTTATTTTGTGAATTTATTTTCTAAAATGAACTTTCAATTACAGTAGTCAGTAAATGCCACTGAGGTACCCAATGAAGTTTCATTTACAAATACTTTGTTCCTTCTCATTACATAAGTACTTAAGCATTACAGTGGGTGGGCAAAACATACTAATTACTTTTGTTCACTGTTACAAAGTATGTCTAAAGAAGAAATAGTTTGTTAGTCATGATTCTCATGAAAATGTCAGAATCAACTGATACACAAATGAAACATTTCGTTACCTATAAGTACTGATTTTTCAGTTAATGGCTATAGGAAAAGAACCTTCTCATGTGATAATTTTTTGACTTTACAGATTTAAAACCATTACATTTACCTTGAATAATAATTTTAGTCTCTGGTGTGTTTTGAAAACTGAAGAAATGTTAATATCTGGGGAATTATATGACCACACTCACTAACATTATTATTAACATTCATTATTGAAGCTTAATTTTATTAGACTCCTGACACAACATTCGTCCTGGAAAGCAAACACCATTGCTGTCTTCCTGTGGGTATTGCTCCAATAGCCAAACCTTCACTCATACCTGCTTGTGTCCATCTAACAACCCGTAGCTCTCTCCACAGAATTGCTCAGCGCCAATCTGCACTGCACAAGGAGAGTGAGGTGCTGGTATTTCTAAAGTAACAAACACTGCCCTAGTTCTGGAAGCAGGTATTGCAGCAGCACCATACTGTGCCAGAACTAATCAGCCCTATTAAAATATGAGTGGGTGTACAGCCTTGAATTCAGCGTCTCACTGGTATGGGAAAATATTTCTGTGAAATATGGGAGCTGAGTAGCTTTAAGGGCATCAATGCAGGGCTGTCACATGACAGTATGCTGCCTATGGACCTATTTGAGAAGAGTAGAGAGGCTCCAATCTCACAGTAGGCTGTTGGAGAAAATCGAGTAATCTGAACCGGCACAGACTAAACCAATTCTTTCACATACCATACTAGAAACATAAGGAAAGATTACTTAATACTGTCGGAGATTAGACATAAGGGTAGACATAGAATCATAGAATCCTAGAATCATAGAATAGTTAGGGTTGGAAAGGACCTTAAGATCATCCAGTTCCAATCCCCCTGCCATGGGCAGGGACACATCCCACTAAACCGTATCATCCAAGGCTATGTCCAACCTGGCCTTCAACACTGCCAGGGATGGAGCATTCACAACTTCCCCGGGCAATCCATTCCAATGCCTCACCATTCTTAAGAATTTCTTCCCCATATCCAACCTAAACTTCCCCTCTCTAAGTTTGAACCTGTTACTCCTTCTCCTATCACTACAGTCCCTAATGAAGAGTCCATCCTCAGCATCCCTATAGGCCCCCTTCAGATACTGGAATGCTGCTCTGAGGTCTCCACACAGCCTTCTCTTCTCCAGACTGAACAGTCCCAACTTTCTCAGCCTGTCTTCATACAGGAGGTGCTGCAGTCCAATGATCATACTCGTGGCCCTCCTCTGGATTTGTTCCAACAGTTCCATGTCCTTTTTATGTTGAGGACACCAGAACTGCACACAATACTCCAAGTGAGGTGTCACGAGAGCAGAGTAGAGAGGCAGGATCACCTCCCTCAACCTGCTGGTCACACTCCTTTGGATGCAGCCCAGGATATGGTTGGCTTTCTGGGCTACAAGAGCACACTGCTGGCTCATGCTCATTTTCTCATCTACCAACACCCTCAAGTCCTTCTGCGAAGGGCTGCTCTCAATCTCTTCTCTGCCCAGTCTGTAGCTGTGCCTGGGATTACTCCGACCCAGGTGTAGGAACTTGCACTTGGCATGGTTAAACTTCATCAGGCTGGCATTCCGTCTCAACTCACATGCGTGTCAAGGTCCATCTGGATGGCAATCCTTCCCTCCAGCGTACTGACCGAACCACCCAGCTTGTTGTCATTGGCAAACTTGCTGAAGACGCACTCAATCCCACTGTCCATGTCACCAAAAAGATATTGAACAAGACCAGTCCCAACACTGATCCCTGAGGGACACAACTTGTTATTGGTCTCCAGCTGGACATTGAGCCATTGACCACAACTCATCCAGCCAGTTCTTTATCCACCGAATGGTCCACCTATCAAATTGATGTCTCTCTAACTTAGAGGCAAGGATGTCAAGGGAGACAGTGTCAAACGCTTTGCACAAGTCCAGGCAGATCATATCAACTGCTCTACCCCTGTTCATCAGTTCCATAGCTCCATCATAGAAGGCCTCCAGATTGGTCAGGCAGGATTTCCCCTCAGTGAAGCCATGCTGGCTGTCACCAAGCACCTTGTTGTTTTTCATGTGCCTCAGCATACCTTCCAGGAGAATCCCCTCCAAGATTTTTCCAGGCACAGAGATAAGGATAACTGGTCTGTAGTTCTCCGTCTCATCCATTTTCCCCTTCTTGAAAATGGGGACTATATTTCCCTTTTTCCAGTTATCAGGAACTTCACCTGACTGCCATGATTTTTCAAATATGATGGACAGCGGTTTAGCAACTTCATTTGCCAGCTCTTTCAGGACCCACAGAGGGATTTCATCAGGTCCCATGGGCTTGTACACATTCAGGTTCTAAAGATGGTCTCAAAGCAGATCCTCTCCTACAATGGCCCCAGGGTTTTCATTCTCACAGTCCCTGCGTCTGCCTTCCAAGACTTGGGTGGTGTGGTCAGAGCATTTGTCAGTGACGACCAAGGCAAAGAAGTTATTAAGAACCTCAGCCTTCTCCAAATCCAGGGTAGCCAGTTCTCCCAATAGCTTCTGGATAGCCACCACATTGTCCCTAGCCTGTCTTTTATTTGCAATATACCTACAGAATCGCTTCCTGTTATCTTTAGCATCCCTAGCGAAGTTTAATTCTAAGTGGGCCTTCGCTTTCCTAACCTGGTCCCTATCTTCCCAGACAACATCCCTCTATTCTTCCCAGGCCGCCTGTCCTTGCTTCCACCTTTTATAAGCCTATTTTTTTCTTCAAATTTACCTCAGCAGCTCCTTATCCACCCAAGGGGGTCTCCTGGCCCTCCTGCTGCACTTTCTTCAAGTAGGGATGCAACATTCTTGAGCATGCAGCAGGTGATCCTTGAATATCAACCAAGAGTCTTGGGCCCCCCTGCCCTCTAGGCCTATATCCCATGG
>JANRGW010012360.1:9154-21872 GCA_024733675.1 Psilopsiagon aymara | reverse complement strand
AGCCCCTCTCCAGGTTTCCTGCAGCCCCTTCAGGCACTGGAGCTGCTCTCAGGTCTCCCTTCAGGAGCCTTCTCTCCAGGCTGCCCCAGCCCCGCTCTCTCAGCCTGGCTCCAGAGCAGAGCTGCTCCTCCAGCCCCGCAGCATCTCCATGGCCTCCTCTGGCCTCGCTCCAACAGCTCCATGTCCCTCTGTGCTGTTGCCCCCAGAGCTGGATGCAGGATGTCCTTGTTTCCCACCTCCTCCCTGTCCTGGGTCAGCTGAAACCCAATGATAACTCAGAGCAGTTTTTCCCTATGACAAAGTCCCTGTTTGCAGCTGTTATCAAACCTGTGCGCCGGGCGCCAGCGCTTGATTGGAAAGGTAAAGCAGCCCTTGTCCTGAAAGCCAGAGTTTGCTTTCACCAGGCAGCTGCATTGTGTTGGTTGGCTTGTCCGGGCACTGCTGGCCTGGTTTTGTTTGGTTTTTCCTTATTTATTTGGTGTTTTTCTTTAAGGAGCGTTGTTTCAGAAGTGCTGCCACAGCCAGGGCCATTCGATAGGGGTGTGCTGCACATAGCGTTTGCTTTAGGATCAGTTTACACCATGGAAGGGTGGGAATTACACTCGGTGTGCAGGTTTTGGCAGCTCTTCTGGGGACAAGACCCATGTATGTGGTCCGTGAGAAATGAACACGGCTTCCTGGCCTGGGGAATCCCCACATGGTGCTCCCACAGACCAGTTGCCCTGGGCACTCATCAGCGTGGAGCCTGGATTCCCAAAGGCAGTGAATGTTCAGCGGGATTCAAGTTAGCCGTGAGCAGCCTTTAAGCCTTTCTCATGGGAATCGCACACAGTGCTTCCTGCAAGTGAGAACCCTTTTCCATGCAGCTTTAACTGCCAACTCCAGCACCTGCACCTCCGAGCAGCATTTTGAGCTGTTTGTGTCTTCCCTGGTACTGTGTGGTCCTCTTTCGGTGCAGGGGGAAGCACTGTGAATAACCACGGAGTATTTCTATGTCCTTGGCAGATGGGCTGTGCGGAACCTAATTGGGACCTTTATGCTGACTGTTAATTCTTGTCTTTTAGCTCAGGGTCATGGTGCCAAAGGGGACAACATCTACGAGTTTGAGATCGAGTTCCTGGAACCAGTTGAGCCTAAAGTAGGTATCTTTTTACTTCTCTACCTCTTGCAAGGAAAAAGTGACTTTTGAAAGGAAAATGTGTGAAGTTCTTGGTGACTCTGTGACTACTGCGGACAGAAAGCCAATGGTGGCAGTCCCCTGTTCTAGTGCTTTTATAGATCTTTTAAAGGATTTGAAGCAGCAAAATAACGGGGAATACATTGGTGTAACCTTGACTGGAGAGCAAGGGAACACCATGCTGCAGAGTGTCACTGTCATGTTTCATGGCTTCCTTTGTAGCCCAGCAAAAGAAAGTCCTGAGAACTGCCCATGCTTCTGCCTCGTGCAGATTTCTTAGGTTGCCAGTATAGATATGCTGTGGTTCCTGTTGCAAAAATCTGTCCTTAATTCGTGTTGTAGTCTGATAAGAGAATTCCTGGTGTAGTCTGCTAGGGGAGAGCTTGGCTGGAGGAGCAGTCCCTCCATGTTACTCACAGTTGGCTGTAAAGTCTGTCTTTGCCTCTCAGAGTTGTTAGGGGCACAGGGAAACGCTAGGCTCTGCTCCCAGAGCAGGATTTGTGCTGTTTATTCCTGGCAGATTGTTGGGGATAGCTGCAGAGCGGGAGTCACCGTTCACCTTTGCTGCTTCATCAAGGGGGGAGACTGCTGGAGAGTGAATTTCTAGGGTCTGTCAGTGCCTTGTGGCTCCTACCAGGTGCTGAGTGCCAGATAATGAACATCTCCTGGTTCCAGAATCTGGTCACTGGTTTGCCATCTGGCCTGTAAAGGAGCCCCTGCCTGGTGCACAGGGTGAGGAGAGGTGCCACCACTGCCTGTGCTTGTCCTTGGTGCTGGCAGACATGGGCTGTGCTGTGAGCCAGGCCTGGAAGGCAAGTCCTTGCCTCTGCAGAGCAGCCTCCTTCCAAAAGTCCACTTGCTCTGTGTCACTGTGGGGGGACTGGAGGAGAGCAGACTCTGTGTAACTTCACAGATGGGCAGGACCAGGAAGCATTGCAGTCCATTTTCTCCTTCAGCTTTGATGTGCACCATGAGTGTAGTGCCAGCTGCCAGGCTGGCCACCAGCGAGAGCTGGAGCCTCTGACAGGCGAGGACCAGGCGTCAGTGGCTGTAAATTACAGCTACAGCCTTCAGATGTCCTGGTTGCATCCAGGCAGCCTTGACAGAGCAGTGCTGGTGTGTTGTGCCCACTTAAAGCAGCTCATGGCTTTTCTGCATCAGTTTCTGTTGATTTGAGAGACAGCCCCATGCAGAGCACCCTGTTGTAGGCTCGAGGTGTGGAGGGATGCGATGGTGGCACCCACGGTGACAATGCAGTGGGTTGTAAGGATGGAGAGGTTCTGGGCTGCTGTTATGCAGATGTCATACAGGGTCTCCTGTTCTGGACGTGTGCCTGTGCCTGATGGCAGTGTTATTTCTACCACTGGCTCATAGTGGGTGGCTCACAGCACTAAATTCAAGAAGGTCTAAAGCCAAGGTCATGAATTCTGCTGCGGAAGAACAGCACTATGGTCTGTGCTAGCCCTTTGTGGTGGGATGCAGTGGTGCTGTGTGGCATGGGCAGGCTTTCAAGCTGTTTATCAAGCTCTACATCCTTTAGAGTTGCCATCTTTAACTGAGCTGCCCTTTGCTTCCGTGCCTTGGGCAGCAAAGAGATTCTTGTACTGCAGCAGTCATCCCTTCCTCCTTGATAAGGAGAGCTTGTTTAGTAGGGCTTCTGCTGATGCATGCTCCTGTGTCTGCCCTCAGCCTGTATGCAGGGTGACTCAAAGGCAACTGAACATCACTGTGCAGAAAAAAGAGAGTAACTGGTGGGAGAGGCTCACCAAGCAAGAGAAGCGCCCGCTCTTCCTGGCTCCTGACTTTGACCGCTGGTTAGATGAATCGGATGCTGAAATGGAACTGAAGGAGAAGGTCAGTCCTGTGGGCACGCATGGCTTGTGCTGCCAGCTGCAAAGCAAGAGCAGGTGTCCTCCTACACTTGAACTTGTGTTCTTCGCGTACCTGGAGTTGTCTGGCATGATGATTGTTACTGCTGTTTCATACAGATCCCACACAGAATTGGTTAAACAGTTCAAATTGGAAGCAGGAGTTCAGAAATAGACACACCTCTGGCTAGAAAGAGCAGCAGTGTGAACCTGAACTTGCTCAGTGCTGGCCAGGGCCTGCAGCCAAAAGCTTGCAGCCCTTGCCCTACACCTCAGCAGCCCTGGGTCCTGATCCATATGAGGATCTTATCAACATGGAGCCCACACGTGCCAGCCCCAGGCATTGCTTGATTGGATTTCTAAGGCTTTCCTGATCCTGGATGGCACATTCCCACCATTTGGTGAGCTGGAGCAGCTTACTGCAGCAGGGAGGTGTGAGACCATCTTGGGAAAGGATTGAAGAGATCCCCTTTCTGCTAATCATCTGTTTTATGACAAACACTGCCCTGATCCCCTCCACAGCCCCTGAGCTTAGTGCAGAGGAGGAAGGGCTGCTGCAATACCAGGAGACATAAAGCAGTGGTGAAGGGCAGGCAGGGAGCCTGGGCTGGATGTTCTCATTTTCCTTCATATCACTGGTGGGTCATGAAAGGCTTGAAGAACCGGCTCTAAGGAGCAGTAATAACTAAGAATTAACACAGAAAGCAGCAGGCTTTTCCAGCGAAGGCATCTAATTACTACAGCACAATCCCTAGCAAAGGCATGGTAACAAGTTAACACCCTCTAGCTTTTACTGTACCATAATTCCTGGATGATGAGTGGTGGTTTATGCAGGTGAAGTTTTAAACCCTTTGGCACTTGGCTGCATAGCTGAGTTTTAAAGCCACTAGCTTTGCAGTAGTACGGTTAACAAATCACTTGCTAATTACAGTAACAGTCTTTAAAACCTTATCCTTCATCTTAAGGAAGAAGAAAAGATTAACAAAATGAAAATAGAATCCAGAGTCCCAAAAGACCGTAAGTAATTGAACCTTTTGAGGGTGGAAGGTGGGGTTTAGAAGGCTTCTGTCACTCCTATATACTCAACCCTCATGGAGCAATTTTGACTGGTTTGGTGCATCTTGGAGGGGGATCTTTGTACCGTGTGAGCTGTTTGGAAATGTAATACAGACTGCAGTTTCCAATGAATCTGAAAGTCTAACTAGTGAGAAGTGACTTTTAGATGATGGTAAAAGCAACAGACCCCACAGTGCAGGCAGCAACCCTTTTACACAGTCAGTAGCTTCCCTTCCTGTTCTTTATTCTCATGTTTGCAGCTGCACTCTGCAGAAGTGGTGCCACTGTTCTCTGCTCACCTGGTGTGTTTGTTACTGATTTTAGCTTTCAGACACCTGAAGAAGGGCTACTTAGTCATGTACAACCTTGTACAGTTCTTGGGATTCTCTTGGATTTTTGTGAACATGACAGTACGACTGTTCATCCTGGGCAAAGGCAAGTAATAAACACTTTCATATACAGTGGGGGTTTTGTTTGGGGTTTTTCTTTTAGCAATGTTTTGAATTCTTTCAAAGTAGTGAAACCTAAAGGAAGGCTTCTTTTAAGAAATGAAACCATAAATGCAAGTGCACAGCAAAAGCCTCTTAAAAGCTATCACAGTGTCAAGGACAGGAGAATACCATCCTCTTGTATATTGCAACTGTCTATTCTGATGAATGGTACTTGTATCCTACCAACATCACTTCTGAAGGAATCAGTTGGAGCAAAGTGTCTCTCGCTGAAGCATTGGTAGGTTTGAAAATGAGCCAGGTGGAATATTTTGACCCATTCCATTGAGGCCCAGCTCCGCTGCTTTTCTGGTGAAGTGATTACTGAGACAGCTCTTTATCCTTCTGTGTGTGAAACAGGGCACTCGAGCAGTGTTTCTGGCCTGATTCTACGACTTCAAGATCAGGCCTATAAAGAGGTTGCATAATTATGCACCATGGTTTTTATCAACTACAACTCGAATCCTGTTATCAAGAGCTCTGCTGCTGCCCCAGCTTCCTGAAGGTGGAAATTCATCTGTCGTTTGAACTGGTTTCCTGTGTCTTACAGATTCTTTCTACGATACGTTTCACACCATTGCTGACATGATGTATTTCTGTCAGACCCTAGCGTTAATGGAGATCATGAATTCACTGATCGGACTAGTCAGATCACCCCTGCTACCCACTGTACTGCAGGTAATTAACATGTTAACTTTCTTCTTCTTGCTCTCCCTGTGTTTAAAGTAAATCTCTATTTTACCCAAGTGTCAAGACTCTCCCAGTGTAACTGGTACAACCTCACTGGCACTGGACCAGAAAATGTATTATTCCAGAAGCAGGAATCCATGCTTCCAAGGCTGGGCCAGGCTGTCTTCTTCTGTCACCTAGGTAAGATAGCTCAGGACAGCAAAAGCAAGACGCAGCTGATGAAAACGATGTGATTTTGATTTGGAGCCAGTGCCCTTTTTATCCTGGTTGTGCTTAAAAATGAGGCTAGATGGTTAAAGCTAAGATCCTTCAGACCGCCCCAAAACGCAGAGCAAATTACATACTCACAAGAGGCTCAGCTGCAGAATTCATTATGCGCTCAGCATGTTTCAGATGTGATGAGTAGCTAACTTGTGGGGTTTTGACAGCAAGAACTTACTTGCTCCTTTGGTGAAGAGTGTGACTGTTCCTCTATTTGTTTTTCTTAACCAGATATTTGGAAGAAACTTCATTTTGTTTGTTGTCCTTGGGAGCTTAGAGGAAATGCAGAGCAAACCTGTGGTGTTCTTCATATTTTATTTCTGGAGTATCATTGAGCTGTTCAGGTTTGTGGGATTTCTCTTCCAGCACTTTGTACAGAACAGTGGGGCTGTTCCCAAGAGCTCTTTAAAGATTTTGTCCCTTGTGGAAGAGCAGCACTAACTCCATTGGGCCCCAGAGGGTGAAATCTCCTTTAGTCACAGACAATCGCAGCCTTCCTGGGTTGCTCCATATTCCAAAAGCTGGGACAAGGAATCTGAAAAGAATGCTGCCCTGAACCTAGGGAAACCTGTTGCTTTGAATTCCCATCACTAAGTGAGCTGCACTGGACTGTTTCTCATTCAAAAGAAGTATTCTGACAGCTCGGTTTGGCAATCCAGGCGGTTGCATCCATCCATTAGTTCTGTAGACTGCCAAAAAAAGGGTGTGTCCATCATGATCCATAAGAACCATTTCTGGAATATTCTCAAGGTGTTTGGGAATTATGTGGACTATACAGCAGATATATATATATATGTGCGAGACTAATTCCAGTTAGCAGCTTGCATTTTAAACAGTGCTTGTTTCTTCTCACACTGAATTGGCTTTAGGTATCCCTATTACATGCTGTCGTGCATCGGTATTGACTGGAAACCACTAACCTGGCTGCGTTACACTGCCTGGATCCCTCTCTATCCCTTAGGAGGCTTGGCAGAAGGTAGGTCCAAACCAGTTTAATAAATAATTTATTCAAGGCTGGGCCTGTAAAGCCTTTTTTGTTGTTGGCTGCTAGACTTAAAAATAGTAAAGCAGAACAGATAAACAGACACTCGCTTTGAGCCGAATCCAGTGTGAGCATTTCTGTCTTTCTTGCTGCAGCAAGTATTCTTTTCCTATTTGATGTGAAAAGAAGTCTTCCTTTTGGGCACTGTCTTGCTCGTCTTCCTGCTGTACCCCCTCCAGAGTGGGGGCTTTACAGTGTGCTCTTCTGTCTTAACAGGTCTAGGTTATATTTAGTGTTTACTTATTGAAGAAGCTTATCACCACTCAGCTTCTCCCTGTAAGAGCTGTGTTGTAACTCTACCTGTCAGAACGTGTTTCTTTGAGGCAGGAGTAGGCTTGGGCATTGCCCAACTCCAGGCCAGGAAAGACACTACCTGTTTTGTTGCTGTGGGAATTTCTGCATGGTAAATACTGCTGGCATGGGCCCTGCAGGCTACAGTTATGTATGAGAACAGTGCCTCAGCCAAGCAAGTTCACTGTGCTTAGACTTCCACAGCTGAACTGCGACGCTGCCCCACTGGCTGCTTTCCATCCTACTGCATGCTTTAAGATGGATATAATTAATGAGAGCTGGGGAATATCCTGAAAGTGTGTGTTTTATCTGTGTTTGGTAATGATGGTGACCTTCTGCTTTCAGCCGTCTGCATCATTCAGTCCATTCCAATCTTCAGTGAAACAGGGAAATTCAGCCTGGGATTGCCAAATCCGCTCAATGTCACAATCCAGTTTTCGTTTTTGCTTCAAATGTATCTTATAGTCCTGTTTTTAGGTAAGAGATTCAATTGTATTTCTCACTACTGAAATTAAAAGGCCAAATTCCTCTGAATAAGTGTATTTATTAAAGAAAATGAAATTCCTGCCTCTTGGGGATTATGCTAACCCAATTTGCCTGAGGTTAAGTATTACCTTTGCTGCTTGTTTATGTAAGTTTGTCATAGATGGAGGGGAACACACCTACAGTTAGCACTGGTTAGCCCCCCAAGAAGGAGACCTTGGTGACAGTTACCAGTGCTCTCTACTGATCACTTGGGTTAGAAGATTAATGTTTGTATGTATTTATAACTTCAGTATACTTAGTTTCACATTTTACATTGTATTTGAGGTTTGGAATGTTCAGTGGAAATCTAAACATAATTTCAAGTTAAAGCAATGCTTAAAGAAACTGCATTGCAATCACTAATGCAACATGAAGTCATGTTTTTCCACAAAAGAATACAGAAGGCTCTTTAAATAGTAGTAATTATCTTCATAAGGAAGAACGGGGCTTGATGCACGTTTGGTTTCTGGTGTTAGTTTTTAACACACTTTGTAGTATGCACACCCGATATGTCTGGGTACCCACACCAATTCAACTCTAGCTGATTTTAAACTGAATTTCCCCTAGATTTCTCCCATTCACAGACATTGAGCATTAAAAAGCTGTGATGATGTCTCCTACCTAAATGCTTCATTCTCTTTCAGGGATATTTGTAAACTTCCGTCATCTCTACAAGCAAAGGAAACAGCACCTCGGACCAAAGAAGAGAAAGATGAAGTGAGAGAGGACTGCAATGCTTTCTTACCTACCTTATCTCAAGATAAGCCTCTAATTCTTATGGTTTTACCCACTGTAATGTAAAGGATTTTGTAAAATTCAGTGATCACACTAGATCTCATGGTTTCAGGTAGCATTCCATATACTGTGTTTTGTTCTTTTCAGTCACTGTATGCATGGCACTTACCACTGAACAGCAACCTTTAAACTTGTATCCTGTCAACTACCATATTAGAAATCCTATTATCTGCATATAATATGCTTATAAACAGTGGAGCAGCACTAAATAGAAATAGTGTTAAATTGGGTATTTGCTCTTTCAATACTGCATGCAGATAGGGCTTCTGATGTCAGGATAGCCTATTAGCTGGCCTATGCTGTTCCCAGGGTGCATCATGATGGCAGGAGGAGCATATCTGAGACCACTGTGACAGTGTTTGGGTGTTTGTTAACTGCTGGAGTAAACTTGCTCAGCGCCTACTGTCCCCCTTTTCTTCTGCAGCATCAGTTTGCTACAGAACTTAAACTGGAAGTAACTAACGCAGATTTAAATGCTACCAACTTAGTTTCTAGTTTAGGAGTGCTGCGAGGACCCAAGCAACACATGTATTCCTGTAGCAACACATCCTATGCAGTCCTGAGGGAAAGGAACCCGCCACTCTGGGACATGGTCAGAAACGCACTCCTCGTTGGTAATGTGAGCTCTGAAACGTAAGAAAATGAGGAAACATAGGTACCTGCTTTCCCCTAGTATGTAAACCCCAACAGAAGTCCATTCCACCTGTGCAAAGCCTCCTTTGGTCATTCCTGGCAGGGCTGTTGCTCCAGCATTTATAGCCTTCAGAAAGGCAGCAAGGATTGCTTTTCTGCTTAAACTTAGGGGCGCACCAGAGAAGTTCATAGAATCGTAGAATAGTTAGGGTTGGAAAGGACCTTTAGATATACTTTGCTGGTTGGCCCCTGGTGGGATGGAGTCAAACAAGCCATATATTATGTAGATAGCATGTATTAAATCTTAGTAAGGGAGATCCCACACAGGGTTTGAAGGGACCATTTCCTCTATGTTTGCTTCGAACAAAGGAGAAGCTCCCCCCACATTCCAGATCATCTACTCCCCTGGAACCCTTTGTTTCAGGTCATTTAATTTCGGCGTGCCCTTCCTCACACCTTGCCTGCTGTAGTTATTTCAGATCTCTCTGGCCTCCTTAATCCAGTTTAGAACGTGTACAGGAAGTTTTGTCTAAGGCATATTGTGGTAATCAGCAAGTTGCTTCACAACTGCCACTGCCTCAGGGCAATGCGAAGCAATGCCAGCAATCCAGAACAGGCACTGAGGCTGAGATTAGCTTAGTGCCATGTTACTCTTCATCTTCTACTGTAAAATAGTATGAATCCTCCAGGAAATTATTTCTGTATGAAAGGAAACAAACAGCTTGCTATCTGTGATAGGGACCCAGTGATTGTTACTGTAAAGGAAAGGAAATAGGGTTATGAAAAGATTTTAACAAAGAACTGGTACAAGCTCCACGCTACATTTCACCAAGAGCTGCAACTTCCCTTCAGGGATACTTGAGACTCACTCAAAGGAGAGTGCAGCTTACTTTACTCAGGAGAGTTAAGCATTACTTACACACTTAGTACTTCACTCAGCACACACTGTACCTGTGTTTGAAGTATGTCAAAGGATTGAATTAGCTGAGTAATAGAACAGCAAGGATCACTTCTTTAATTTCTCCACTGGGCATTTAAACTTCTGTTACGAATTCTCTCTGTATTCATACACTGTATTTCTCAGTGAAATTGTGGTACCTAGTGCAAGCTGTCATGGATCTTACACTACTGAATTTTAGCCCTTCGGAAAGAATGTGTTTATATTAATAAAGATTTACAACCAAACGTTGCTTTGGTTCAGTTGTTTGTTCTTTCCCTCAGAAGTCGTACAATTGAATTATTTAACTCTTGTGATAACCAGGCCAATGCTTTAGGCCACGCAGCCTGCATGTTATGAAAATGGAACATAATCCAAATTAAGTTTTAATGAAGAATTATTCTTTATTAATATTACACAAATAAAAAACATGTCTCACAAGATTTCGGTTACTTTCACAAGCATAAGCACTGCCATGCAAGTGATGATAACTCTCATTAGGACTGACTTTCAAGTCGGGCATACAATCAGAGACAACACCCTGTAATTAGCTACATTTTATCTTACACAGTGATTCTCACACATTTCTTTGGACTAATCAAGTCACTGTATAAAGCAGAGTAGCTGCCTTTTAGGATACTTCTACCAGTGATTTCAGTCACGTAGTAACTGCATTTGGGGGAGGCCAAAAGCCATGAGCAGTGTGCTGCCTGATGGCATTTTCTCTCCTCTCATGTACTGAGTAACTTCCACCCATCATCCAACACAGTAATTGTCTTTGCTTTCCACTGTTTCCAGGTGTGACTAAAGCCCCCCCAAACTAGCTATATTTCTTTAGAGTACTGATGCAAGTAAGGGACCTCATTTTGATAGGAAGATCTCCAAACATTAATTACACAGGCCTCAGAAAGTAAGCAGGGTAAGAGGATTTTAACTGCTTGAGTCTTAATCTATAAAAGTTCCCAAAATGGAGACTTCACATTCTTTCAGTGGTGCTGCTGGAAAAGTCTGTCTGGAGTGGAGCAATGTTATGATCATAGGCAGCATATTCTGACGCTCCAGTACTTGCCACTTTGAGCTGCTGAGCAGCATGTGTGAGCTGAAAGGCTGCGTCGGGGTGAGCGGTGTCAGGAAGCAGAGTGCACTCCCGCTCCAGCATGTCTGCTACACCTTTCAGGAGGTCCAAAAAGCCAAAGGCCAGAGCTGCCTTTCGTAAGCGATTCAGTTCCTGCAAAGAAGGAAAATGCCTTTTAAAGCCACTATGAGCCTCTCCACAAAAAGGGGTTTCTTGCTGCTTGTTCTAAAGGCAAGCTCCTTCACTTGAGAGGAAAATAACCTGAGTGATCAATTCAGCTGCTGGAAACTGCTCAGCTGCTCATGAGACAAAAGTGCTTTAGGGCTGAAGATAACAGTGGCACAACTGAAAAGTTGGTTTGCCCTTGATCCCTTCTGATGAATTTCCACTTCTCCCTTTGGAGCTGTTGTACTTGCCTGTTTTGGCTGTGTCCCAGCAGAGGCAGCCTCCAGCTTAGGCTTCACTGACTGCTGCCTTCAACCACAGTGTCCAGCAAAATGTATATGTATTGGGTTTTCTTCGCTATAAACTGACCACTGCTTATTCATGCTTGAAGTCTCTGGGGCTACGATATCAAACTGCTTCAGCACTAAGCTTACAGGAAGAACAACAATTACCTCCAGCTACAGCGCAGATTGTGGATTATTATAATGTAGCCACATGTCCCTGGAATTTTGTCCTTCTCCAGTTGTGGAAAAAATACAGGAGACATTTTCATACTCAGGAATTGCGTTGCAATTTCTGTCTGATCCCAGTTTATTTTTGCCTGGACAACAGCATAAAATCTGCAAGGAAGTTCACCATGGAAGTAGCAGGGATCATGTAAACATGCCATGTCTACGCCACCCCGGCAGAGAACCAGGTGGCAGGAAACCAGACTCCCTTGTCTCACCCTAACTAGTATGTACAATAGACTCAGGATGTCTCCTTTACCATGTATGTTTTTGCAGAGCCCTACAAGCCTCCACAGAACATACAGTATGTGTTCCCCTGTCAAATGCACCACTACCACTTCAGATCAAAGGTGGGCACCCTGAAATGCTACTCACTTTATAGAAGGTCTGAGTTTTTTCCGGGAGTTTCCTTGCATTTCTCAGGATCTTCTGTACATCTGTCTGCAGGAAAGAACAATACATAAAACTCTGGGCAACTGCTGGGGAAGCTGCAGAAAAAACCCTCCACTATTTACTGTTAAATGACCCTGACACTGACAAGACTGCAGCGCACAAAGGCTCCAACAAACGGTCATTATACTAAATCCAATAAACTAAGGCAGATGCTACACTAGAGATGCAGTTTCATTAAACAAGTTCTGCTTTCTGACTGCATTTTAATCATGACATTTTAAAGAGGCAGAGTTTATTAAAATGAAAGAAAAGCAATAAAGCAATTGCATTAAACAGACAAGACACACACAGACTCCACTTTGCTGATAAGATGGCTGCTGCTGATCAAAGCAAAGCATCAAGTCCAAAACTCATCTCATTACCTGGAGGCCACTTGGCTTAATCCACACAGTAACATTCTGTGCATAGCTGCGCTTGTTCTTGGGTTGCAAAGGGAAAGGGCTCTTATTGTCATCCTCTCCGTAAGGATTTTCTTTAGCATCTGGGAGAAAAAAATAAACGGATTTAACAACTAAGATTTGTCCAGATCCTTCTCACAACAATGAATGTGTAAGTTATTCAAACGGGCATGACCAGTACCTGAAATGGGTCCAAGCTGTGCCATCTTCCCAAGCCATGGAAGGGGCTCAGGACCAGGTTCAAAGAGCGACATCATGAGGTTTGATTTCTTCTTACTATCAGCTTGTGAATAGAGCATTCCATACCACTCTGGCCTATTGAAAAGAGCAAATCCCAAAGGCTGAATTCTTTGCC
>JANRGW010012359.1:0-62303 GCA_024733675.1 Psilopsiagon aymara | reverse complement strand
GGAGTTGCATTCTTTCGATTCTCCTTCCCATCCCTCCAGGAGCAGAGGGAAGAAAAAGGGGGAAGTGAGTGAACAAAGTGCATGGCTGATTTATGGCTTAAACCACGACAGTGAAGAATAAAATCTAAAAACCAAAAAACTGAGAGAACTATCAGCCTCTGAACAGTGCCGGAGCCGGGCTATTTGCTGTGGACCAGCATATGACTTTTCATGCCTATAACTAAGTGGGATAGGGAGGGAAGTTTTCCTTGACTGGGTTTGCTATAACAAACCTAACAATCACGAGATCAGTAACCTTCATGCAATAGCTGGTGCGCCTTTCATACGTTAGCTTGTGAACTGGTCAATCATCCCACCATTGCCTTGGAATGTTCTACCCAAGAAAAGAAGTCTAAAGGCAATATCTTCCTATCACAGTTAATGATGCATGCTGTCTATGGCCAGGCACTGTCTGTACAAGTAATGTTATCCACATTATCTATTTGTGTTACAGAAATGACTTATGCTCACATTCCTGATAAACACTCACTATGGAAAGCACTGAAGACACATAGTAGAAGGTCAAAAATATTTCAGTCTAAATGGATGAAAGACACAATGGAATCACTCGTGTCCCTTTTTGCAGTTGGAAGCCGAGGCTCACAGAAAGAGGAAAGTAATATTTACAAAGGGGAAAGGAATATTTACGAAGGAATGTAGGCTCAATATCACACAGACACTATTCCCAATTTCATACATTGGAATTTACAGGGACACCTAGCACTCAGTGAAACCACAGACAGACCTTAAGTAGCAGCTTTTTAGCTGCTTTAGTGACATCTGTCATTAGGTGGCCAACAAATGTACCCTGACTACACAATGCACATGACACAAGATGCTTGTGGTAAAACTGCAGAGGAAACCTGTCACTTGGACTACTTATCTAGCATGTCTAAAATAATATCTTCCTTTACTAGGCCGAACACTCCTTCCAATCAAATCAGCAGACGCTCAATTTCAGAAATTAAAATTCAATCTTTCTACAGCAATTTGAAATTGCAGCTTAGCAAGTCAGTTAAGGTGATCTAGCAGCTCACAGGAATAAAAGCAGGTCATCATTTCCTCTCGCTTTTCTACCAATCAGAATCCTACCCCATTAGCTTTTGGATGTGTTATTTAACATTGCCTAGGAGGACACGCTAGTCTGGATTTTGTTAATGTTCTAAGATATCTCCACCTTCCAGTATTATCTACATCTGCTCCGTTAAGCCATGTGCCACTATCTACTTAAACCAACCCAGTTCACTTTCCACTGAAATGGGTATGGGAGTCTCAGACGGATAGTTACCACATTTCAGCAAGCAGCTGAGGAAGTGGCGTTTCAAGGCATTTTACAAAAATCGCAAGAGATTTTTTTCCTATAGTACAGCAAGAAATGTACTGAAGACCATAGTAAAAGCCGCGTGGAGCTTTCTTCTGCTTCTGTGCACTGACAGTTGACGCTTTCTCTCAGTGGAAAATGAACATCTCACTTTAAAGAAATACTGCTTTTAGCTGCTACCAACTCTAATTCAAGAGAACCACATTTGTCAAATTCGCCATGTCACAACAGAAGATCTTGCAGCCACTAACTGCTAAAATCCTGCTGATCAACAGAGGTCTAACAGAAATGATACTCAACACAGCTGTATTTCCAAGAATCAATGAAACTCAGGGGAAGGCATTTACTATACATAATATGCATGTGACACACAAATACAGCAACCTAGATTTAATGCTCAAACCAAAAGTAAAGTTACTTGATACGGAGGAGTGACTACTTGTCTCTGGGACTCCTGCTTCAAGGGTCGGTGCAGATGATGACTCTCTTGGCATTTCCAGTGTTGAAAGTCCCTTGGCAGCAGGATCTGCATGTGAAAATTGTGCTTAAACTCTCAGCATAGAGAACCAATGAATATTTTCCATCCACTTTCTCCCCAGATGTCTTTTTCACATCTTTTCAGACATTCATCCACCATCTGGCATTCCCACCAGTTTCAAAAAGATTTAGTGTGTGTGTTGTAAGAATTCTTAGAGATGCACACAGATCTACCGTTTCAAATCATTTTTTAAAGGAGGTTTCTGCCTTTGCTCTTTAGAGCTCAGACCTAATAAACACACACACAGAGTTTGATTTTGATCCCACTCAAGAGTGATTATGAGAACCACCAAAAATAAAAGAGGTACCACTGATGTAAAGCTATGTTAAGTGACCACTTAGCATCTGTCAAAAGCCTTATCTCCAACATTACCAGTATTCATTCAAAAGACTGCTAATCTAACAGATGATCCTAAAGATTCAAAGAGTTTAAGATTCTATGTTTAAAAAGAAAATTAAGCTATTAAAACTACTTTTTTTTAATAACAACTGATACTGTCAATATGGGAGAACAAAGCGAAGAAAGTTTCAAGTGTTGATGGCTGGTTTCAAGCATATCCTATAAAAATGAGTATGTATCAGGCAGGAAACTGTAGCCCAGCATCATGCACTTGAAGAAACACTCATTTGGATATTTAATTTAGAGATCAGTTGTATCAAAAACCTTTCAAAAACATATGGAAGTATAACAAGCTGAAAAACCTTGAGTAAGACTTTGAAATTATAATCAGCCCATTATGATGGAAATATTAAGCCTACTAAATTGAGTTACAAGACACATGTTCTCAAGTAAACAAATTAATAAGGCTAAACAAAGCAAAATATAATGAGATGTATTAAACTATCAAAGTCACTAAATTCCCTAGGTAACTGAAGAGCCCATATCAACCTGTAAGGTAAGTAATTACTTCATGAGTCACTGTGAATGTTTTATGCTCCCCATGGATGACATACCTAGAGATACTCAGCCAAATGACCATCTTATATGATATAATCCTAGGCTCCACATGGTGTTTCAGAACCGGGACAGCCCTTCCAAGCAGTTTCAAGGATGACAGTGTTAAGATCCTGAATGAAAACTGCCTCTTACTAATGGTTAACAAAGCATTTCAGTCCAATTATGCAATTCTTTCACTGGCAACAAAGAAGATTCCTGATGCTTGAACTTACAACCTTTAACAAATGCAAGCCATGTAGATTTTGTGGATATCCAACACAAAGGCGGCTACAAAACATTTTAGTGTATAAAAATAAAATACCTGTGTATGTCTGATCCTAAATTCAAACTGTGGTTAATTCCAATTGCTCTTATTTCTGAAGTCTATGGTCTGCTCAGCTTTAACCTTTGTGACTCAGTCTGTCTGCCACTGCCTTACACTTGTAGAAGAAACAAGGGCCAAAAATCACTACACACAAAAGAGCATCAGTGTAGCATGGGCTAGACTAGCAGGACAGAAGGCACAGAAGTATGACAATCTTTCTGACTCCCTGCATAAGGAGACCATGGAGTTTCACTCCCTAACCTGGATATCAGATCCAGCATTTTTGTCACTGAGCTCCACTTCCTTTTCAAATGGGCCCTTGCACACACTAACCTGTATGGTTAGCACATTCACTGCAAGAAACACACACCTGAAAGCATTCAGCTAGCTCAGATCACATCAAATGATATATATACACATCTCTCCCTAGACGTCTATTTACACATCTCTCTTTACGCTGGTCTGTTACTTAAACCTTCACAGAGTAATAAGCCTTTTAACAGGGTCAGTAATTGAGCTCACCTGCCTCCTTCTGCTCTCCCAGCTTGTCAAGGATGTTGAAAGAAATGTCCAGGTATTCCCTCTGAATAGCACTCACAGCAATCTTCCTCTGTTTCCTCTGGCGAGGAACAATCTGAATCTTGAATTCTGACTCCTCAGTCTCCTCTTCTTGTTTCTGCTCCATGTTTTGTTCAGTGTCAGACTCTGTGTTGGTATCAAGTTTACCACTTTCTGTTTGGTTTTCAGAATCTTCGGGGACTTTAATAAGGACTGTCTTTACATTTGGGCTTGGAATTGCTCCACTAGATCTAATTTCCTCCACGCTGAGCTCAGAGTTATCGTCAATGGACATTTCTGGAAGGGCAAATGACTTCTGCAGCAGGTCCCTTTTCTGTTTCAGTGTTAGTGGGCTTCCACAGGACATGTCCTGAAGTTTTTCTGGCTCAGCTAACTCTGACAAGTCCTTTTGGTCTCTGAGAGAAATGGAAAGGATGTCCTCTATTCCTGCTGAAGCACTGTTGCTTGTATCCTTAGAACTAAAGTCTTTGGAGCAATCTTCAATGCTGAACTGGACTAGTGGCGTTGTGCTGAGGCTGAGTGCAGAGACATTGATCGGAGTTGAGGGAGATGACACAGTAGTTTTCCCGGAGACTGCATCATTCAGCTGGTTTGTTGTTTCTTCTTCTTCATCACTCTCCACTATTCTAAGAGGAGGAAGTGGTTCAAAGACTAAAGAGTCACTGTCTGAAGTGGAGAGTACTGAATGCTTTTCAGGACCTGATGTTGAGTCAGAGGACAAATCTATCAGATCTAAATCTTCCTTAGGACTACCAGATTTAACCGGAGAGTCCACTTTCACTTCATAGGTTTCCATGCAGTTTAGCCTAACTTCTGGTATGACAGGTCGTCTTGTTTCCTGGAAACTCTCCGTGCGAGGAAGATTTTCTTGTGCTTCTATATTTTCAGGTTTAGTAGAAGAATTCTGTCGAGATCGCCCATAATCACTCTGCCTGTGTATGGCGTAAGCAGCAGGGACAGGAGGTTTTTCTAAGTCACACCGGTCTATGCAGGACTTCCTGCGATGTTCATCTAATGAAAACAACAGGGAGTCTGCATTCCCTATATCAAGAGATTTTTGTTTTAGAGAGCGTAGTTTTTTTTTCTGAATGCTTTCTTCTCTCACACAGCGTAGAATACTGTCTTGTAAGGCCCCCGTCTCTCTATATTCAGCCAGCTCTATTTCACCTGATTAAAACAGAAAGAGCTAATACTACCTCAGTTGGAGACTTCTGGCATATGTCTTCATCTCACAATTCAATTTGATAACTTCAGAGCCACATTACATTGAGTTTTACCATGAACAAGAACAAAAGCTACTATTTGGGTAATAGGGTTTATCTAAATTCTATCCAAATTGTACTTATCACGGACAGATGCACCCTGAAGATAGACTGTTTAATGTTGTGCATTGAAAAGAGTATGTCACAGAGAAGTAGTTTCTATAGACACTTGGGACAGCTGCATTAGGCATGAGAGATGAAAGGAGAAATGAACTACACAGACCACTCTGAAAAGGTTTCAAAATAATTTTGGACTAGAGCACATAATCCTTACATCAGCGTATATCAGAGTACACCTATGTGTTATTTTCTTCAGCAAACTGGGCTATTTAAAACCATTTTAGGTTTTTGGCATTTTAGGGTGCTTCTGATTCAAGAAGCAAAGGTAGCAACAGCAGTGAGGATGTGGCAGCACAAGCCAGAGATCAGACGGGTGTTCACAGAATTTTTCCCCCAGTGATCCTAGACCCCAGCAGAGTTTAGAAACTACCACACCACAAAGTCATGCCTCTCTGTCCTAGGGAGGAGCAAAGTGCACACAGTCATACTTGCTGGCACTGCCACCGCATTGGCATTTTGCCCTATTAACACATCCATTGAGAAAATTCCAAAAGGCTATCACTGTTGTTATTATGAATGATGTATATTCACATAAACCGGAATATTTCTGGTCATTATTATTGCCATATTTCAAAGTGCTCCACATGTGAATCACCATGCAAAAAAAAGCAGTGAGAAAAGTTAAAGTAGATATTCGCCCTAGTCAGAATCTTTGACCCCTCTCTCTCCCACCCGCCGACCTGGTGCATATACCTGAAACAAAAAAAGGCATGTGGGTGAGGGTGAAAATCTCTTCAATTTTTTTAGGATATTAATTTCAGAAACAAAATCCTTCCTATTTTTTGAAGCACAAAAATTGACCCTTTTTACCAATGGAAAACCATAATATTTGCAGCAGCAACAACAAACTCGCTTACCCCAGAGTCTCACCTCATCCAAAACAAAAAATCAATTTCTGGGAAAAAATAAATTTGAGTAAAAATCTTCAGCCCAATGGTGGAAGAAAATTGCAAGAAACCCTCTTAAACATTTTTATATTCAATGGAGCTTCAAGTTTCAGAAAACAACTGCTGGTTTTAGATATTTTTTAATATGGAGTGCCTACTTTCCTGTAAGAGATTTCACTCAGGGAAATAAGGAGTACCAGCTCTCAAAAGCCAGACAGAGTATTTGGATTCAAATCGGGCAATGCAACAAACTCTACAAAGAAAGGTGGTAGCTTGAAACCAAGAGTGGGAAATTGTGTTTCTGCATGAGTTTATACCGACAAAACAATTCATACTTCTCTGAGCATTCATCTCAACTGGTTGATATTTCACCATTTTGCTGCCACCAATTCTTTTCAGTCTTGCAAAGAAAGTTTGAGATTCTTTATTGCAAGGTCCAGTTGGTGTATCATGAATATCAGATTCATCAAAAACACTGTCTTCCTCTGCTGGAGAAAGAAAAAACTTTATTACTCTTTAGAGAGTGCAATTCCTTGAATGAAAAGCTGTCTGTAACAAAACCTCAGCTAGTTTCAGTTAAACTTGAATTGGAAAATGAAGAATCATCTGAAGTTTGCAAGAAAATTTATATCCCAGGTGTAACTTTGCCATTCTTGCTAAATCCTGAATTAAGGTCCGAAAGGAAAGAGATAAATGAAAAACTGGTTACAATGCAACAGAAGTATACCAAAGCTTTTACCATTCTAAGCTGATCTTTTCTTCTGGTAATAATATAGATTTTTTAGATGGAAGAAATACAATAGATTTGAACACTGACTTCAGTACATAACTTCTATAGTGCTAAGTGAGAAATGGTAAATTGAAGAATATTGAAATCAGTACAACAACTGCACCATCAGTAATAAACCAGAAAAACAGGAAGGTAAAAAACAAAGAAACTGAACACCTTGGGAAGCTGGTAATAGTAACAGAATAAGAACTAAGAGCATGAATCATGAAAATTTTGATTGAAGTAGAAATAGTAAAACTTCATGCTCTAATTTGAGCCCTTCTGGCTGAAAATGGCAGAGAGAAAGATCCAAATCTATTTATTCATCAAAAACCAACATCACCTGTATGAAAAGTATATAAAAATAATCAAAAAAGGAAAAATCCATATCTGTCATGTCTAGTGATTCATCTCCAATGAAATCAGAAACACTACTGAGACAATAAAGAAAATGGAGCACTCGAGAAAAAAAAAGTTTGCTCTGTTTATTCTGTAAGCAAACATGGAGAGGAAATGCATTTGGTGTCAACTAAGCCAAAGAGTTAGAATGGCCAAAACTGACGACTTAAACTGGATGTTAATATCTTTAGCTTTGAACTTGCTGGAAACTCTCTGTGCAAGAAGTTACGGAACTGCAAACTAAAAGCATCAGCGATAAGATACCTTACTGACATGATGAATCCAGAAAAATCAAAGTTGATAGCATGAATTTCTACAGGGACTGGGTTTAATAAGTTAGAAGATCACTTTCAACATCATGTCCTACGTGTCCAATTTCCTCCCTTTGGCAAAGAATGCTTTTCACACAAGATTTATCAGCTCCACACCAGTTTGTACACTTGGCCACGATCCCCATGAAAATTCAGCAGAAAAATAAAGAAAAAAATTCCATAATGGGAAAATCCATCTTTAGCAAAGGGATTCTTGTTGTTTGACAATGAAATCCTCATATGTTCATCATCTAAACACCACCTTTGATGATGACAGCAGCGTGCACACCACCTGATCAGAGACTAAACAAGCCTCCTCAGTAAAGGTGGGAAAGGCTTCAACTTTCCAGGATCCTCTGGAATTACAATGACAGTTTCTTGCAGGTGGAACAAAACCTTTCTACATCCTCTCTTCTCTGCAGCACTTCAGCAAAGGAGAACTACCCTACAATTAAGTAGCATTTACAGAGTAAAATTAGACCATTTACGGTCCTTTGCCTTTGAGCAGCCCCAAGCACTTCATAACAGCTTTGGAAAGCAAGTAAATATTATTCTCCTTAGTTTAAACACAGGGAAACAATGATGATGTGAAGCACAAGGCCACCCAGGGAATCAATGTTACACACTGGATTCCAACACCAAGTCTTCTAAACCTAACTTTGGACTTACTGTGAAGAGCAAGCTGGGTATTCAGGCAACCCACTTTGTCTTAGAAACATCTCAGCATCAATCCAGAAATGGAATGCATTTTACAAATGTATTATTACTACCCTCAGCATTATTAAGTCATGAATTAAGTCATTAACTCAGCCCAAAACACAGAAATTCACATTAAGTTCAGTTATCTGAACCCTCTAAGGCCACATTACAAAACTTCCAAATGAGTGAGAATATGCAATACATCATTTATATCCATTTTAAGCCTGTTTTAATTTGCTGAAGCTGAGTAACAGAGTGTTCAAGTAAACAAAGTTTTGTGTCCTTGTCCTGCTGGATTTCTTTTCATGAGCAACAAGCAGCAAAAGAGGAAAAGGTAAACATGCGTAAAAAGAGCTTCTTGCATTCTTCTTCAGAAGTTTGTTGCACACTAAGAAGCCTGTTTTGAGGAGGATGTAAATAGCAAATGAGCAGATAAAAGGCAAAATAGCTGAAAGGCACTACAGGTTAATATTAAAAGAACCTGTTAAACTTTGCTCATAAATACTTATCACATAATAAACTTCACAGTTGTAAGGAACTACACTCAGGGACGTGATGTTATTTCACACCCCAACCTTACACTAGCTCACGCCATCACAGGACCTCTGATACAGCTAGCAGCACATACACAGTTAAGATTTGGACACAGACTCTAAAGGTAAAACCTTTCTCTTCCACCTTTAGACATCCACACCATTGCTACTATGCCATGTTATTAGAAAGTATAATCAGAATGCAGTGGCAGGCTTGTTGCACTCCTTGTCTGTGGGCATGACTGGATAATATTGTCATAGAAGAGGCCAAGGACAATCCAGGCATGATAACAGAACTACTCGGTCTAAGGTACGCTACCTTGAGATGTTAGACTGCTGTGATATACTTCACCTACAGAAACTGTGAAATTCTTTTACTACAGATGGCTGTAGCCAGTCAGGTAAGTCACACCTTGGACTTCGAGTATTACATTCTAAAATTCAGACCATTATTTACCCGTTTCTACAACATCTGCAAGACTTAATGAATTAAATCAATGACAATGACAAAAATGAGAGGATTAAAAGTACCTTTCTCCTTTTCACTGTATCGGCTTATGTTACTGTTGTCACTATACAAAGGACCAGCAGTTGCATGGGGCTTGCAGCTGTGATATTGAGCGTTGAGGGTATTGACTGTGATGTGGATTAGGTGAAGTACAATCTTGCTGATTTCACAGTCTCTGTAGGGGTACTGTTCAGTGAAAGAGAAGAACTACAGCTTAAAAACTAACTTTTCTCCTTGGATAAACATTTAGGCAGTAAAATAGCAAAGTGACAAGAATACTGTCAGCTGGATGCCCTTTGCCTTCCTTTGATCATACCCTTCTAAATATATCACGAGAAGGAGGACTTTTTTCAGCTTTGTATATTTTTTACATGGAATAGTTTAAAGAAATTAAAATAAAAATCCTATTACTAACATTTACTATATTGTTCTCTTGACTTTTATATGACAAAACTATTAATAATAATGCAAAAGAGCTCTCACAAGAACTGTTCTCCAAATACTCTATTTTAATCAGCACATTATAATTCATTTTGGTATCTCCTCTTTCTTGTGTGCCCTACAGCACTGCTAGAAATCTGTTAAGCATAAAGGTATTCACAGCTCCATTTTAGTGCATAAACACATTACATTTTAACACTACTCCCTAAAAAGCATTACTCAACAGAATACAAGTGTTAAACTGACACCTCTTCTTATTTAAAGTCTTTTTTTTTTTTTAACTAATTCCAAGTTACTTGGCATACTCTTCTTTGGAACTTTACATAGCATTTTCCTATTTTCAAAACCGTATCTTTCTTTCTCAGATAACTACGTAAAAGACAATGAAAGACAAAGTAGACAACAGAAGCAAAGGGTCAGTAGCACAGATGAAAGTCTAACTATTTCAGATGTTGACATTATATGCAATAAGCAAATCAGAGAAAAGTGTTCTTTACAGTTCCTCCCACTTGCAGTGCAGCTACATTTTCCATGTTATAAATTTCAAAATGAAGTGTAAATTTTCACAAAAAAGGTGAGGACACTCACCTTATAGAGAATGACAAGCAGAGCCTTTAACCACATCTGCCGAATGTGAGGTTTGAGGGACCAGAGGGAGCAGCGAGGAGGCTGCTGAAAGTAATGCCTTAGCTGAGGACAAGTGCAATATTTCAACACCTGCACCACCAAGGGAAGAAGGTGTTTTCCCAGGTTGATGTTATAGTCCATCACCTGAAAAGAATATTAACACACCAAAATCAAATCCTGCGATGCTGAGAAGCAGAATAACTAATACAGTTCAGGTATTAATCGAGTGAAAAGAAACAGATGTTTTTAAGGAAGCTTCACTAACAGAAACTTTCTGCCAGTTTGCCATGTTCTCATTTTAGCTGGATAGGTAAAAATGAAATTAAATAAGACATGTTCTGAAAGCCTTTCATCCTACACAGTCTAAATTTTAACATACATTGGCAGGTTCACACAATATATTAAGTTGGGATAGCCTTGTATTGCAGCACAAGTTGATCACACTTCAACAGACAAAACCATACTAGGTATATCCCATGTTTAACAGATAGGATGTGATTGAGGGAGGGAGGTGTATTTTGGTTATTTGGGGGGTAAGGGGGTGTATTAACACTGAGACACCATTTTTCATTATTTTCTCATCAGGCTTGCAATATTAGCTGTTGGGGTTTTTTAAGCCCCATGTCTGGAATCAGGTAATGAGACATGAATCCCACTCTTCATTACAGTAAAGGTGAGTCTGCCATGTTACACAGAAAGTCTAAGCATGCAAATCTTAAAGGATCTCAGAATAAAGGTAATGAATAATATCTTGATAAAAATGAAATACTTCTAAATTTTTAGTGGTGGTGTTGCTGTTACTACTGCTAGTCATAAACCTTGCCTCCACCACGACCTTTGAAAAGCATCATGCTATTTGGTGCCTATCCTAGAGGCTTAAATCCCGATGGTTAGGTTAAATGTGGCCATACATTCCCAATGCCCTGACACAACCATGTTTTCAATTGAAACTACACTGCTATTTTTCATCTTCCCATCAGCCCTGCAACATCAGCTATTTTAATTTAAATCCGTATGTCCTGAAATCAGTAGCTAAACTAGATGTTAACAAGGACCCACAAAGTCTTTGCCTCTGATGCTAACATATACTGGTTGACACCTAGGAAAGTAAAATAGGAGGCCAAGCAAAATCTAGCACAGCCCTCCAGATCTAACATGTCCCTGCAGTTCCAGTGTACTTAGTGCACTTTATCAGGAGCTTTGTGCACTCAAACAGAAACAAACATCAGTTTCACACACATCATCCATTTTTTTCAGACCTGTATCTCTTTTCAGTTTTGTTTTAATTAGAACAAGGAGATGAGCTTAATTTACAAACACAAAACTCGTCTTTCAACTTCCCTCCATGAACAAACTGACTAGAAGTTTCTCCCTGTAAAACCCTCTGGTTTGATATTCAGCTGTCTCAAATTTTTGTGCCCCATGCATAGAGCCAAAGAGATGAATCCCATGTCTATCCATGTAGGGTTAGCCTGTTGAACAGATGATATATAATCACCAAATGCAGTTCTACTGTGCAGTGCCTTGTCTTCTCAGGGTGTGATACAATTATATGGTTAGGTTAAATTCAATAAGTTTTTAATAAGACTTTAATAAGTTACATGGTTAGGAAAAATTCATCCATACAAGAAAGACAAAAGCCCTGCCTTAACACAGCACATGCTGTAATGGAGACATGTCTTAAGCTGAGCAGACCCGTTTTTTAAGCTGACACAGGAGGGTCTGGAATAAATGATTGTCTTGGTTGGGTTAAACTCCCTGGCTGGGGTTTAAACCACGACAAGGATGTTGAAAACGCTGAGCAGAGCTCAGCCTGGGATGCTGAACAGAGCGGGGCACAGGTGGCTTCCCCACACAGACAGGCTTGTACAACACTGCCACCATGCGGAGCAATACCACAGCGACTGCAAACACCGAAACTCGGCCCCTTCTGCTGCTCAGGAGAGAAAAAGGCATTTTCAATTTATGTTTTCAAGCATTCCAAACACTCAGATTTTACAATCCAAAATATCAAGAGGTACTTGATTTGGTTTTAATTTGAACTGACCATTCCAATCAAGCTCGAAATCAAAACCAACCAATCAGCAAGTCCAATCCCAACCCCTGCAGAGCTGATGGGGGAAAGCAAGTATTTATGACTGGAGAAGAGACCTGAAATAGATCTCTTAAGAGCTCCACACTAAGTTTTCACTCTAAAAATGCATCTTTGGATTTCAAATAGCATTTGTCTTGCAGCAAAGCCAATTCCCAACATAAAGCAACCCTACAGCTACCCAGAAAAATCCCCACAAATATGGGGATGTCTGATACATGGAGAGAAATCCTAGCCTAGCGAAGTTCTCAGAATGTATTTGACATCAGGGGAGCCAGGATTCAACTACAAAGCTTTTTAAACATAAATGGTGAATTCAGCCATCATGAGACATTTTAGAGGCAGACGAAAGGCAGGGGGTGTTACTTAGAATTGTAGTAAGTGGTACTTCTGAAAATCAGGTCTATTATGATCACTTAAGTTTGGGAATTCAAACTCGGAAAGAAATCCATACAAAACATGCACGATGCTGCTCTGTGATCTAAACTGCCACTTCCAGAATCTCAGTACAATGGTAACAGGCCTGAATCAGCTTTTACATGGCTCAGCTTATAACTCTACAAATGAAAGATGATTAAAAAAACCACAGCAACGGTGCTTTGAGACCATGGATCAGGATGTATTTGCAACTATCCAGTTTGCATTAAACCTTCTGAAAGGTAAAACATGGATACCTGACTTTTCCATGACTGTGAAAGATTATTCAATTATCTATATTACAACTGACTTAAAAAAACCCAGAAACAAACCCAAACCCAACATAATCACTGATTCCAGTGTACAAACCAGACAATCTTGATGAGAATTCAGATACAGAAGAGGCCAAGATAGCTTTGAGCAATGCCTAAAGGTTACAATGGGCATTTTAAGAGCTGGGTCAGGTGGAGTTCTGAAATAACAACATTCTCTTCCATCAAAGGTAATTCTTTCTGAGAGACTGCGATAAGAAGGAAGTGTGGAAGTGATGCTGATGCTTCATTGCAAATAAGACTACTTTGCAAGTGAGAAATGTTTTTCTGCCTAGCATCACCAACTGTTCCATCACTAAGAATTAACTGCACCTTTAGAAGAGCCCTGTCAGGTAGGAAATTACGGTTCTCCTTACAAGATGGAGAAAGAATGCAAAAAGACAAGGATGTGTTCAGTCATTTGTCATAGCAATAGAGGCAGAAGCTCATCATGGTGGCATCACTCCCTAGAAAGGGAAATCAGAAAATCCTGGTGCCTTCTAAGGAAGAAGAGCAAGTCTCCTGCAAAGTGAAGAATGCTAAACCATTTATACGCTATTCATCCAGGGAAACAAGCAAGGGCACGTGGATCCAAGTTCTTCCAGAATGGGAAAAGAGGAAAGCAATGCATTTAAAGACTAGAGGAAGAGAGGGCAAAGAGGTTTGGAGTAGCCTCTAATTTTTCATACAGTGGTAATATTTGTGTGCCTCCACACACACAAAACCATTATTTCTATTCCAGTTTAGAGTACTCATAACAAGTTATAAATTAGCTTACTTCTATTTAACTACTTTTTAACTGCAAAGGGAAAACCTACAGAAAGCAACTGATTAGGCTACACTGAGCCTTCTAAGAATAAACAAGTAGCTATTCTTGTTCCCATTTCTTTCTCCAACTGAAGAGGCGTTAAGAAGTTTTAAGTAGCATTACTACACTCAGCCATTATTTTGATACAAAGGCAGCTCTGCTACTACCATTTTAACAAGCAATGAGGAATAGCTGCAAGAAGTAGTAAGTGCCTTCACCTACTTGTGCTATTCCAGCAATAAAGGCATTAAAGCACGTTGAAACACGCATTTTTTGTGGTGCAATCATGAAGCATCCTTCCTGCTGATCATAACCAAGCAGCACATACAGATGGCGCTTGACTGTGTTGAAAGCTTTAGCACTGCTGATGTCCGACTCGGCACTGCTCTCATCCTTTGCCATGAACTTCATTAGCACAGTAATGAGCTGGTGTACTGTTTGGTGATCAATCCCAGCATCCTCTGGCAGCAGGTCCTTTATTGTGTTATCATTCTCTGGGGAGGGCTGTCCTATTGGCACAAGAGACATTGGTATCACACACTGGGTAAGACTGTAATAGGGTACAGAATACACCAGAATCTTTCTCCAAACTTCATCGAACAATTTCTGCCCAAATACACATGGAGGTCAAACAAGATAAGCCTGCATTTCTGAAGGCATTGGTCCTATTGCCTCAGGCTCAACAGCACAGTAACACCCCAAGTACACTAAATGCCATTTCTCAGCTTTGCCATGTTCAATGGAGCTGCTTATCTTCCCACCCCAGTGCATTCCTGCCAAATTGAGTGTCATTATTCCTTCGCATCTACGTGTTAAAGGAGAATCAAACACCACTACCACCAAATTCTCATCTGCCTTAGTTTTCAGTCTTCAGCAAACACTAGTGGACAACAAAGGTAGGAGATAGAGAAAATTCTAACAAGTAACAATGAAAGAATGAATGAAGACTTCCCCTTCTAGCATCGAGTCCATATTTCTCTCGACTAACTTGGACCAAAATGTAGGCACTATTAAGTTTTTGGACACTATGTGTTATGTCAAAACTTTGATGACTTTTTCCCAGAAAAGAGACCTAAGACTTGGTTGATAAACACTGACTGGGAACAATCAATCACTAAAATTTTGCATGGAAATATGATCATGTGCAAGACAAGAGACTACTTAGAGCACAAGGAAGCCTGCATGCTGGCTATCACAATCCAAGCAAAACAAACACACTGCACTGGGCAAGTATTTCAATTTTCATACCACAATATTTAAAAAAAAAAAAAAAAATACAGTATTTCCAGTTATTTTTAAGACCATTTATCATTTCTAGAATTCTCTGGTGATTGCCTTTAGAGTTAGCCTCTTCCATTTCACCCTATATGTAAGGCCTTTTTTAGCGCTTAGCAGTTCCTAAAGTTCTACATTAGGCTAAGAGTAGAAACTTAATTCATGAAAACCAGAAGCTACTTCACACATCAGTGTATCAGATTCTTTTTATTAAATAATTCTGAATAAATGCATAGGTAAAGCACAGTAAGTATATTATTCCAACATGTTCTATTTAAAAACAATAGCTTGTTAGATGCTTCTGTAAAAATAAAATGCATTACATATGCATTATATGCAAACTAAATAAAAAAATATCCAAAAAAAATCAACAAAGTGAACAGAAAATATTCTGACAGCATTAAAACAGGGAGATGCTTGAAAATTTTTTACTATACCACACTACAACTGTTAATAATTAGATATAAGTAGAATGTATTCTGATGTATTTTCTGATCTGTGATTAAAAATCTGTTTAATAGGGAGTAACTGAGATAAAGCAAGCTCGTATGAAGCTGAATTACAGATCTAGTTGTTTTCATTTCAAGGATAAAGCCTTGCAACTACTGGACACAGCCCTTACTTTTGCAAGAACACCTGAAGCTGAAGTTTATGGGACAGACGCTATAAGCAATACCAGCTCAAAGTACAATCGTAAAATTGCTCCGGCATGTCTGTGTAAGGGTAACTAGCCAACAACTAATACCCACTTAGTCTGTTACTTACTTACATACCCCACGGTCTATGTAAATTCATAGTTATGTATTTTTAGCAAATGCTAAAAATTATTTTAATATTACAATTTACCCATATTCTCAATGTAAGATGCTATTCTGACAAGAAACTCCTCTGCTGGTACAACTGTACCTGTTGTAGGTTCTTCACCAGCAAAACTACAGCATTTGTAATCTTTACAAAAATTACTTTTAAATATTCCAGGCTTTATTGGTGGGTGAGCAAAGGGCTTTGGTTGCTTGGTTGCTTTGATGAGCACAGGAGAGAGTTGGGTTCTGCGACAGGCGAAAATGAAAACTAGAGGGAGATTTTTTCAGAATCACCTCTGTTAAGAATAACTCTAAGTAATTCTGTTAAGAATGACTGGTCTCACGTTGGCAAAAAGAAATAACGGATTCCACATTACATAGGAGTTTTTATTCCCAACAGTTTTCATTGGGATTTTTTATTTACAGAAACCTTCCATCAAAATGAAACTTTTGCTGGACCAAGACTTGCAGATGCATAAAAGAAACTAAGCATTCTGAAATAATAAGAATCAGAAATACTGCAAGTACCATTTTCAGAAGCACATTAAAAAAAGCATATAGAAAATAAACTTAAGCTTTCTGGACATCAACTAAGAAATCATCTTTATACATGTTATACACGCTTAAAACTTTCCATGAAATTGTATCAAAAAGACACCATTTTCATAAAGATGATATTAAACTACCTTCCTCAGCCTACTTATTTTCATCTCCATTATACGTTGTGAGGTTTTCAGTAAAACAAAAAAAGACTTAAGATAAAATGAGTCAAAGCAGCAAGCGGATCCAATATTCAGGTTTTTCAAATAGATTTCCATGAGTAATTAAACTGAAAAGATTAACTTGATTTACTTTACTTGCTGATCAATATAATTTAGAAGCTCAGTGACAAAATGCTTCAATTTTGCCTGTATTTTTGCCTGTATTTTAAAGACAGAGATAGCTCTGTCTTTACAGTGGCCATAGTAGCTTTTAACCCTCAAATTGTGTGTGCATACATATACAATTGATGCATGTGTATGTCTACATACAAGGTAGGTACATATGCACATTCATATCCCTGCCCAGAAAAACCTTATCGCAGCACCAGACACACAGCCTGCTAGTTAATATATAGCCACCATTCCTGAATTCAATCCAGCCTTATGCCCACAGATTCATCTATTTATTCATGTGTCACTTCTATCAGACCCATTTAATTTCAAATTACTTTAAGGTGTATCACAATACAACATAAAACATCAGATCACAATTTTATCGTGCACTATCCCAATTATGATCCCTGTGCCTACCAACTAAACTCTAAGTGACTGTCCAGGGTACTGCAGAGGATACATGAACAAATCATGATCCTGGTGTTAAATCCATACAGAATGCACATTGGATTCAGCTTGCATTTGTACTGAGCAAGGATTATGGTTTTAGACCTAGAAAGAATGAATGAGCACCAGGACTGGCTCATTTGAGTGATGCATACAAAGCAAATGTTTTCCTACAACAGATGTACAGCCTATGTCTAGGAGTCAGTTAGTTCTTTAGATGAATCAGATATGCTCAGTACTGCCAATGCAAAGTGTTAAATACTATGTGTCAAACTTTAAAAAAAAAGTGTCACCTAGAGCACATTGCTCAGGATTGTGTCCAGACAGTTCTTGATTACCTCCAGAGAAGGAGATTCTACAGCCTCTTTTGGGCAACCTATTCCAGTGCTCAGTCACCCTCACAGTAAAGTTCTTCCTCGTGTTCAAGTAGAACTTTCTGTAGTTTAGTTTATGCCCATGGCCTCTGTCACCATCGAGAACAGTCTGGACCCACCCTCTTGACACCCTCCCTTCAGATACTTACACCCCTTCATCAGTCCTGTCATTCCTCCTTCCCCACCCCAAGTCTTCTCCAGGCTGAAAAGGCCCAGCTCCCTCAGTGTTTCCTCACATAAAGGATGCTCCAGACCCTTAATCATTCCAGCCCTTCAGTGGACTTGCTGCAGGAGCTCCATCATTCAGTGACATGGCTGTTCACTGAACCCTAATTTCACTTGTTCCCGCAATGAGCCCGTGACAACCCACACATACATTCTGTATGAAACTTGCTGATTTACAGCTCTCACTGGGCTAAATGACACGGCTACATATTGCTTATTCAGAAGCTCTCCTAGTTCATTTCACACCTTAGTGAGAATCCACGCTGGCAAGGTATTTTCCTTTCTGCTGATCACCCAGCAAGTTGATCTGCTCTAATTCTGAATCGTGTCTGATGGTAATATTCCAAGTCATAGAGAAGGAATGTGAAAAGATCTGAATCTGAGATTTTTCACTCCCAAATGGTCAGTCTACTCAGGATTCAGCACAAGCACTGTCAGTAGCGATAATTATTTAGAAATGACTTGGACCCTGAGCTAGCTATTCTAAAAATGCCTGACAAAAGTGTGGCATCTTCACAAAACTTCAGTAAATACAAAATAAGAGACTTAAGATGTCTACAAGCATACAGAGGAGACAAGCATAATTTACAGTACTGACAATCAAAAGCATTCTGCCTCCTGTCTCTAAAACCTGAAGGCCAAAGATCAGGCTGAACAGAGGTGACCCCTGGAGCCAGTCTACTGAGAAGTTTACTTGTTCCTGTGAGCAATGAAACACAGGAGGCTGAGGCGCCACCAGCATAGTGACTGCCTCTGAATAACCTCCTCCCAGCCCTGAAGCAGCATTTAGAACTAAGGGCAGGTTTCAGTACAGATTGAGAGCAAATCTTCAAACTACACCTTTTGGAACCATGCTGAGATGTGGCTCACCATGCCTTTTAGATAACTTCTATCTTGTGCAAGTTCCTCTCTAGAGCCAACAAGAAAGCCAGCGCCTGCCTTCTCCTGTTTATCAAAACACTCCCCTTTGTCAAACCTACCTGGTGTTTGCTCTGGTGTTCCTCCGAGTGCTGGAGCAGACTGCTCATGTCTGGTCAAGCTCAAAGCTTAAAAAATAAACCAAAACAAACAAAAAAAAAACCAAACACAAACACCACAGAAACAAGAGCAACTCTGTTTAATGAGGCAGTACTGACATCTTATACTTCAGCATATATTCAGTGCTAGCATATTTATGTTCATTTATTCATACACTGTTGTCAGGCAGCAAGTCTGATATTTGAAACAGGCCACTTGTGTGCCCTACAGATTTTGCGCACCATCTTTTGTAACTCTAGTTTTCTCCATCGGTCAGTTTTTCCGGTACTAACGTCACCACACAGGACCCCCTATGCAGGATCAGAAAATGGTCAAGAAGGATTAAGAGTCCACAGATTTGGTGATGTTTGTTTTGGAGAAATTACCTTTTAACTTAACAGTACACCAGCACCCAAGTTTGCACATTTTATCAGTTCCTATTATATGGGTAGGAGCAATGTGTGAGGTCCAATTTGAATACAAAGACTAATCTGTGTTTCTGAAACTCTCTAAATGAAGATGGGGATTTCTGCTGTTTCTGCTTGGAAAGATAGCTGTTCTGCTCTCCATACAAGCCTATGGTTTTCCAGCCCCTTGGTCCTCCTATACAAGCTGGCAGGAAGGATGTGTTGCATGGATATTGTTTTCTTAAAAAAGGAATTCTGAAGATATTCTAAAGCTCATTCGAGGCAGTTTTTAATATGCCTAACACATGCTGCATACACTGATTAATAATTACAATTAATAAATCAGTAACAGGAATTTTACTGTAAATACTGTATCTATTTTAGACTAAACCACTATGTATTAGCCACAAATTAAAACCTATCCACAAACTCGTCTTCGAGCATTTTGTTCTGGCATTTCAAACAAACACAGCAAATACATAATGTTTGTTTATGTTCTCTGTCAAACTCACTAGCTTTTCATTATCTAAATAATGCCCAAATCAGACAGAAACCTATTGCTATCCCAACTGCATAAATACTGACAATTCTGATGTGTACCCAACAATAGGATATGATCCTAAGGGAGAAGATACAGGCGTGTCATGAAAACATAAACAGATACTCAACGAATTTTGGTGGTTAAGGTTTCTGGGAGGGAGAGCGCTCTCTTTGACTCCACTGGTCCCTTCACACTGTCCCTCAGGGAACGCACACTCTTCTGACGATTACGTGCGAAACGAGCCCTCTTGATCTTCCACATTGCTGCATCACTGAGGTTGGCGACATTTGTCCGGACAGCAGTGATAGCTTTGCAAATGCAATTGACCAAGTTAGGATTCATTCCACAGCATGGTGAGGCCCTAATGCTGTAAAGTGCCAAATGCAACTGGGCCCCAGGTCCACTCAAGCCAAGAAAGCTTCACATGGGCTCAAGGGTCCATCTGCAAGGTATTCATCTGCATGCTCTCATTCTGAAATCCATAAAACCCAAAATGGCATAGCTGTTTAAAAACTTATGCTGTTATTCCTTTCTTCAGAGATAGGACAAAAAGAGGCCCTTGAAACCAAAACCTGAATTTCAGCTTAAGGGAATATGAGTTACCCTGTATTTAAAATGGCAGAAATCTCACAAGTATGGATCATGTTCCATGCACTCATATCCAAACGTGGCCTCTAGTTTTGCCTCACTGACTTCCTGTCCTGCCTATACCTACCACCCTGGATTTGAACAGTGCCTCCAAAATCTGTGAGTGTGATTATGCTTTTACAGGGTGCGATGAGCAGTAAGACTGCACAACTTAATAGGGTCACCAATACTTTCTTATATTTATGTCTACAGTGCATTCAAACCCTTTGAGTTTAATTACGTAAGTGACTAACGCTGGTGAGCCCATCCCTTTGCAAAGTTATGTCTTTGAAAAGGCAAAGAGAAAGGTTAAAAACAAACCTGGAAGATACCTTTTGCATCTTTTAAATTTTTAATCACTCCCAAATACTCAAACGTAGCGTCATATCAAGAATATTTGGGAGTGACCTACATCTCTCTCAGACCCTCGCAGGAAGCTGAAATTCCAGAAGCTGAGAAAAGGCAATCAGATTGATTCAGACTCCGCTTACTTGTTGGGAAAGGGAATTCTTTGTTGCAGTCCAGATGAAGCTGTGCTTCCAGAGACAAGGTCTCAAAGCGATTCACAAAGAACTCCCAGCTCAAAGCTGGAATATCAGCTTTTAGAAAATGAAGTAGCAAAAGCTTACTAAGAATCGTGGGCCTGTCCTTGACAACTGTGTCAAACTGGAAATCAAGGCAGAGGCAGAGACCCTAGACAAGAAAAAACAAAAAAAGGATGTGAAAACTTAAAGCATTTTTTTAAGGCAAGGGGAGGTCAAAGCTCCCTTTGTTAATTCTGTTAATTAGTACAGGATAAAGGTTTAGGATTTAGGATAAAGATTAAGGATAAAGGATAAAGGTTTAGCTCATTTTTCTTGCCAAGGTCTTTCAAATCAGAACTAATGCTACTGAAAGGCCTAGGGCACAAGTGTTATGAGAAAGGCCAAGGGAACTGGGGTTGTTTAGTGTGAAGAAGAATACGCTCAGGGGAGATCTTATCGCTCTACAACTACCCAAAGGAGGTTGTAGCGAGGTGCAGGCCCGACTTTTGTCCCAGGTAACAACTGATAGTATGAGAGGTAACAGCTGCAAGCTGCCCTGCGGGAGGTTTAGATTGGATATCAGGAAAAACTCCTTCACAAAAAGAGTTGTCAGGCATTGAACAGGCTGCCCAGGGGAGTGGTGGAATCACTGTCCCTGGAAGTGATCAAAAAAACATGTAGACAATGCCCTCAGTGACATGGTTTAGTGGTGGACTGAATAGTCCTAGGGTAATGGTTGGAGTTGTTGATCTTAAAGGTCTTCTCTGACCTAGTTAATTCTATTATATCAATGAAGAAGGTAATTAAGGAGATAAATGAACACCATATTTTGAATGTGCTAAGATGCTGAAGAACACAAAGGTATACATGCAAAGTTCTGTCCTACTGCACATTTGGTACACAATACCAAAGTACTCTCTTCCCACACCCCTGCCTGAGAAAAAGTTTACATTTGGGCAACAGAATCAAACTCTTTATTACAAAATGAATGAATCACCAACCCAAACAGAGGAAGAAAGATTATGTGGTGAAGTGCATCAGAAGTGCTTTGCATCAAAACACTTCTGTACTTTATTCACACTAGAATTTTGGGTGTACTGTCAAGACCTATGTTTAAGAAAACCTACACATTAAATATACCAATGTCATATACTGGTAACGGCCTCAAAGAATTCAAGTTCTCAGGAAACTGTTTCGAAAAGGCACTATATGGAATAAAGCTAGCAGTTATTAACAGCTTTTTACAGGCAGTAACACTGAACTTTTTAAAACATATATTAATTCTACTCTCCAGAGAACAAGAACTGGAGTTGTGTACTATCAGAATATTTTTTTTCTTTAGTCTTCTTTGTATGCATAGGCTCTGATCCACTTTCATATATACTTAGCTTTAGTCATGAGAATTCTGATTGGCAGGGTCTCTCGCATGCTTAAAATTACATGCTTATGTAAATCTTGAAAAGACAAAGACCATGTTTGAAATAAGTTTTCTCCCTGTCAGGTCAGCAGGGTGTCATAAGACTTTCCTTTTTTTGGTTGAAAAATGTCAATAAATTTTAACTTCATAAAAAACATGTACAGCTTTCTATGACAGCAGTTCAAATGCAACAGTAATCTTTTGCAGCCATCAAAATTTTTACAGTTGGACTCAATGATCTTAAAGGTCTTTTCCAACCTAAATAATTCTATGAGTCTAAGTTGGGGCTAGGACAGTACCATTTCCCTTGGCTTTTCTGCACATATGTCAATCACAAAGAACCATATGGCTAGCCTAAAGAAATGTCAACAATAACCATGATGCTGTAAAGCTGAACAGCTTTGAACTTTGGGTGAAAACCCAGATTCATGTTTGAATGCATTTTTTCCCCGTATAATGAACTTACCTGTAAAGCTGGCCTCTTTATGGTGTCAAGTAACAGTCCAGCTCTTGTAGCTACTGCTGGGTTGACATCCTCTACAGCAGTCAGGAAACAGCAGAAAGCGTGCGCCAAAGAGTATTTCAGTAGGTGGTTTTTTGTCACGGAGTGAATATCCAAAAATCTGCACAACACAGCCACCTTCTCCACTGTAGCAGCCATGTCCCCAAAGAAAATATGCATATTAATTTAGGCAGTGGCTTCTTTATGTCCTGCTAAATATACCTTGCTTCAAAATACACACATCTGAGAAAGTACCAACAAAAAAGTTGGCAAGTGTTGTATCTTTGATTTTGATTATCCAAAACATCTCATGTTCTCTATTTTACTGCACTGTTGTGCCATTATTTTGCAGCAGAGTATCTCCAAAACTCCCTAAAGCAGGAAAAAGGTAGTAATTCATAATAGGTCTCCTCAATTACAGGAGAGAATGCTCTACCTCTCTAGCGAAGCAACAAAGAGCAAACAGCATACATTTCTCAGGCCTACCTGCTTCAAATCTCATCTTCCAATCTTTGCTGTTGAAATTGCTGTTTATGATTGTCCAGAAAATGTCAGCTCCATGGGGAAGTGAAAGTGCATGGAGAAGAAGGGGGACTGCCAAGGACGAAAGCTGAGAGAACTCAGACTTCACAACTCCCCATAAGCTGGAAAGACCAAAAGAGCAAAGCTGCTTATAAAAACACTTGACATCCTTTCTTCTAAATATCTACACTGTATGATGGTGGGAAAGCACTTTTCATGAAAATCTGCATGAGGCATCTCGAGCATTTATGGGAATATCACCAGGTTGCTGGCAGGAGAACAGAGCTACTTGCACATTTTAACTACAGCAGTTTTCCTGGAAAATCCAGGTTGAAATATTCCAGATTTTACAAGACTTGGCCTAATTCAAGGCACAACTGTCATGGAACATAATCTGTGCTGCGATTTAACAATTTCAGTACAATGAGCTTCAGTACATAAGCTACATGAACTGTCTTGGCACCATGAATCATGTGCATCCAGAAATGACTAAGATGTCGGGTAATCACAATTTGCTGGTATTTAGTTTCAGGACAGCTTCTCCAGTCTGCTAAAACTCTACAGTCTCAGGAGATGTTCAGTGAAATCGATACAGAGCAGACATAAGCACTGATGAACACTACAGGCTGATGTTCATTCAGTGAGTTTCCTGCAAAACTCACTTTCTCCAAAGAGAATCTGAAAACAAAAATTCCAGTTCAATCCACTCTGATTCTAAACAAAAAACTTCCTTTACCTCCCAAAAATAAGGTGCAATACTGTTCTCTCAGAAGTAATGCTAAAGCCCTATAAACAGTGTGCCTGCCTCTACATCACCCTTTGTTATATTTTGTAGAGTCAGGGAATACACTTTAGTGTCAAACAATGCTATTTCTCAATAGGAGAAACTCTGACTCACTGCAAAGAATGGCACATGACTGAGGAGCCATGATGGACAATGCAAGGTACCCTGGTTTCACATGCAACTTCTTAATTAGCATGCGTAATGTGCCCTTATACAATTATTTAACCTTTTCACACTTCCCTAGCACCCTTTGTTAATTTTCCATACTAAACCTGCAAATTCTTTGATGCCAACAACGAATGCATAGCTGCAGAACCAACAAAGCATGAAGACAACATGTGTGGTAAAAACCTACCTTGCAATCAGCATGTGATCTTGAATATAGGCAAGAAATTGTGGATGGTCCTTTCTTGCTATATACAGGCACTCCCCATGAAGACACAGAATCTTCAGACAGTTCAGCATATTAAAAAGAATGTCTGGTTCTTCAAACCTTGACATTTCCTGTGTAAGCAGATGTACTATTCTCAACACAATGACACCGCAACAAAAAACTCAAGCTAAACAAACACGAAATTGACGTTACCTGTAATATCGTATATATAAGCTTCAAGGTAACTGGAAGTTGCTGATAACAAAATTTCCTTTCTGTGTCATTCTTTATCGCTGTTAAAAATGTAAATTACATAAAACGTTATTAAAAGTCTCTCATTTGTGGATTCAGAAGAAAACAAAAGAATGTTACAGTGATGAGAAAGAAATTAATTCTAACTACAGTAACTCTGCAGTCAGTAAAGTTAACAGTACAGAATTTGGCATGTAATGGTTATGTAATGCCAAGATAGCTAACATTTTGAGAGAGAGTCACAGTTGCTATCAACAAAAACACAGCCTTCCTATTTAATATGCTGAAAGAATCAAATGCATGAGAAAAAAGTGACCATGCACTGCTGGACTTGAAAGACTAATCAGAACCTTGTATTCGATATTGAGTAGAATAAGAAATTCATTTAAATCCTTCCTGAAGTAGCCAACCTCCTCACCCTCCACCTACCAGCATTTTCTGCTGTCTCTGTGTGATTTCCTGGGTTTTCTCCATGTTTTGGTGCTGATTTGTCTTCCTCTTCTCCTTCAGTTCCTATAATGAACTCAGGTCTAGTATACAGAAGACTATCCTCGAGGTTATCTGTGGGCTCCTTTAAGGATATAATAAGTTAAATTTGTTTCTTGATGCTATCTAAATACATAAGGCCACATCCTGCAGTATAAGTTACATCTGGTGTAGTAAGCTGAGCTCAAATGAGGCAGAAACTGTCTAGTTCATGTACACTTGTGCATTCAAACCAGATGCATATTTAAAATCCTGCATCAGCAAATGTATACTGACAAGACTATGTTTCAAACGTGGATCATTTAACAGAAACTATAACCATATTGGAGCTGAGGTGGACCCAATCACAGGGCCATGGTTTCATGAAACTCAGCATCCTTGCCTCAGAAGAGTAACAGACAGGAGCAAGGCACATTTCCTACATTACTGTAGTTACAGGCTTAGATGGAGGAACCACCTCAATCACTTTTACACTGAAAAAGGGACCAAGCCGGAGTTACTTCTGCCTGTGGCCAGAAGCTCAAGCTTGCAGGCTGGCATTGTGAACTTCATGTTATAAATCACAAGGTGGATCTTAGAAATGGTACCACACCCCAGCACTCAAAAGACTGCACCACTTGCACCTCACCCAGCACCACCAAGGCAATATGAGTGGCAATGGGCATACTCAACCACGAGAAGTTCCACCTAAACATGAGGAAGAACTTCCCTGTGAAGGTGACTGAGCATTGGAACAGGTTGCCCAAAGAGGCTGTGGAGTCTCTTTCCCTGGAGATATTCAAGAGCCATCTGGACACCGACCTGAGGAATGTGCTCTCCAGTGATCTAACTCGAGCAGGGAGGTTGGACTAGATGACCTCCAGTAGTCCCTTCCAACCTTAACCTTTCTGTGTTACCTACTATTAGCATACACATTCAAATGGAATTCTGAAACCTTTACACATCTAAAGACATCACTATGCCCATCAGCAAAAAAAAAACCAATTACTAATAAACATCCTGCTACTACCATACCTCAGCAAATGAGCACTCGGAATAAGGGTAACAATGTTGTCTTCTGAACCATCAGATAGCACAGTTACATACCACAGACATACAGCTTAATATAAATTCTTCACACTACAGGTAATGTTTCAATTCCTCTGCAAAGCTACAGAGGACTTCAATGATGACTACTGATTGGAAAGTACATATCTGTGTCTAATAAAGTTGGATTCTCAACCTGAAGTATGTTCGGTTTGTCAGCAGTGCTCAGCATTTTCAACCATCAAGCACCAATTAAGGCTTACTCATTTGATAACTGACTCACTCAAAATCATTAATCATTTCAAAATATCCACACTTAGCTTTTAAAAGAAGAGGAAAAGCACTAAGTATTATCATTTCCCATTTTGTCTAAGACACAGAGTCATAGCAGTGTCCTTCCAAAGTGAAACAGCACTTCAGTGTTGATGGGGGAAGAGTTCATGCTGAATGAATGCTGTCATCTTCCCTGTGTCCTTTGTATCAATTCAAACTTAGGAAATTTTACAATTAAATGGCATTTTGTCTTACCCTCCCAAATCCTCCACACACCAAAAGATCAGCACAGCTTTGCCCCCTTGCGCACAATGTAACAAGAATAACAAAGAAGAGTTTCAGCACACATAATATAGACCCATTCCTACTCTACTTACCACAAGCCTGATTTCTTCTTTTGGAGCAAGTTGTTCCAGCAGCTCAAAACCCAGCTGGTAACAGAGAATGCTGGACTGACACAGACCACATTCAACTGCTTTTTCATCTTTCTGACAGGTGTGAGAACCACCCCAGGGTGCCTGGAACACATTGTTTATGATGGATATTATATCTTTTGAAATGCTGTTCTCTAAGCCCAAAGTGACACCATCATCCTGGAGTTCCATCTGAAACAGAGTGAAAAGAATAAGAATCTACTATTTATTTAAGAGCCAGAGAACTAAGTATTTTGCCTCTGCAGTGTTATATTACAGTATTACAGTATGGGAAGAATTTGAGATAAACTGGAACTCATAATTTTTAACTGCCACTGGTGTTGAGGCACTAGCTTGAATAGCTAAAATAGACAGACAATTTCAAGTACAGGATCCATGAATTTTACCTGGAGACAGTTATCCAGAATACTTGACCTTAGATTCACAATGTACAATGTAGCTATTCAAATATTACTTACCTAATCTAAGCCCATCAACAGGCTTCTAACTAGTCTGCTGAAATAAACATATTTCCAAGGACAAGCTCCTTTCACTCATACGAGCTATCTAGCATGAAGGTATCTAACTTGTCTTCATTGAACATGAGCCTGTAACTCCTATACAGGTAAAGGCAGATGACAGTTGTATTGGGATTTAAATGTCTTAAACTTCATAACAGTTCCTTAACAGAAAGAGACTCAATACAGGATTAAAGAAAAAAAAGTGACTATAGAACTTCAGTGCCTGTCTTAATGTGGCTGCTATTCTTCTGCCAAGTACCTGCTTCAAGATGAGGTCAAACATCAGAATGAAGGAATTAAGATTCATTTCATCATCTTCACAGTCAAAATCAATTGCCTTTCCACTGGGGTGTCCAAAGTTCTTGAAAGGGCTCTGAAAAGGGCTACGCACTGGACTCCGAAATGGGCTCTGGAAAGGGCTTGGGAAAGGACTCAGCATGTTGTGCTGAACTCTGCGCCCAGGGTCAGAAGCAATGCTTACCTGAAGACATAAAGAATAAAAATGCCAAAAATTACTGTTACGCATTTAAGTAATCTCATTCTATACAAAACTGCAGAAAATGGCAAGAACTCTGACAGCCTTTCTATTCACTTCCTTGGCTTTTTTGCCAAATCTGCATGTATCCCTTAATGCCATTAAATGATAAAACATGATAGAAGCACAGGAATCATGTTCTGCACAATTGTTTACATTCCCTTAAGCTAAGCGGCTGACATCAATTATCTTACTCCTACTAAGGAGGAATTTTAACATCATGAACTAAACATATAATTGGTGCAGGCAGCAAAGCAGCCATAAGGTTACAATGACACAGTCCATGATCCAGGGACTCAAACTTCAATAGTAGGAGGCTAATAAAGGAGGCTACCTCAACAGAACAATGTAACTAAGGCTATACCAAGGATTCAAGTATCTGGAAATGAACTAGCCACAACGGTAACAAGATGTGCATGTCTGCACTCATTTATGTCCACACCATAGTAGGCCCCCCAAAACACCTTGGGAACCTCTTAGTATTGCAGGGAGATACACAGATAAATGACACATGAGGTCTACTTTCAGGACAGCTACAATCTGCAATACCAGAGAGCCAATTTGTCCATTTTTTTCTGCTTATTTTAGAAGTAGTCATGGGCTAGGTATGGGAGTGCTCTCTGGAGAACTACATCATTAGACAAGTAGACCAAACATAAAGAACCATCAACTGCTTAGACAGTAGTTTCTCACATCTAATCTGACCTTTCAAGCACTCTTGTTCCTGCTGTCCTTGAACCAGTTCATCCAAGACTACTGGGAAGGTAGTCACATCAGCCCAAGTATGTATAGTGTCTACAGATTTGTACACATTTTCTCCCAGACCATAAGCCTTTGACAGACAACTTCAGATCAGTTTTCGCATCTCTTGGATGGGAAAAAATAAGGCAAGGAAACAGAAATAAATTCCGCTTTGTCACCTTTCCAAAACATACCTTGGCCCACCAAATAGAATACAAAAGCTGAGTGATCAGTTATCCATACAGCTTGCTGTTTACGGTTATTAATAGAAGGTGAAGAGAATGAAAAGGGTTGGAAAAGATACCAAGACTCTCCAAACATATCCCAAACAAACCAGTTCACTAAGGAACTGCAGTTCCTATCTGAATCATCTTTACACTGACCATGTGGTAGAGTGGCATAAATTGAAGAAGTCACAGCAATTTTCTTCCATTTTCAAAATTCAGGGTGTTTCCAGCCAAATGCCAATGTCATATTGAAAGATGACTTTTTAGTTCTTCACATGCATTCTATTAGGAAGTCTGTTTTAAGCAAAACAAAACCCAAAACCAAACCAATCAGGATAAATAATAGTTACCCTCCGAGCTGCAATGTTTCCCGTCAGTTCACTAACTCTGGATTTTCTTTGATTTGCTAACTCTTTTACAGAATTAACTCCATCAGAAAACATGCTGATCAGTAACTGAAGAGGAACAACAATGTCCAGTTCAGATAACACCTGAGGAAAAACAATAAATAAAAAAGCATGAATTTCAAGTTTAATCAAAAATGGCCATCTACTTATAAGCATCTTTATCATCTGATCCTCAATTCCATCAAGTTCAATGCATTTAATTTTGGGATTCAATAAGATCAGCTGCAATTTTTGATTTCTGTTAGAATCAGGGCAAAAGAGAACTGGCAAAGAAAGGGTATTTTCAAGATACTTCTTGGAGTCTGCTTGGTGCACCTTGAGATCAATTTTACTCACAACCACATGGGGAGGCGAGGTTGCTGCACAGAAGTATTTCTGTAAACTAAAACTACCAACACTTGGATGAGTATTTACTGTATTTATTATTCATTAAAAATTAATTCCTGTATTTGTTCTAAGAATCCAGTCAGAATCACTGGTACTAACATAGCGACAGGATGGTTATCTGCAAATCACTGAGGAGGTGTTCATCATCTATTTTGTCACCAACACACAGACAAATATGAGCTCATTTGTATTTGTCTTTAACTATTAGTAGGTCAAGAAAAACCTAAAAAACTCAGACTATACTTGAAAACTCTGCAAACCTGAAAATTGCTACAGTCATCACGTAAATCGGTCTTTTGCAGAGACTCAGCCAAAATAACCCTCAGCAGAAAAGAAGTAATACTGAAGAACACTTCAGTGGTGAAGAAGGTACTATTCTGAAGTGCCATGGAAAATCTCAAACCCTTCTGAATTCACTGCCCCTAGCTGACATGATTGTCCCTGTAGCTTTTGAATATGAACACTGAGTGAATACCAGCTCTGTGAGCAAATATAGCACAAAAGGACCAGAGCAGCAAACCGAGGTGTGTACGGAGCTAGTCTAAATCCAGTTCTTTGCATGTGGGAACAACTACAGCTGCTTCTGGAGTCTGGAATTAATTTTGGAATCTACAGACCGAATTCTGTGGAGACTAAAAACTACTGCTGGCAAAAAGTCAGACAGCTGAATGGTCCTAAAGACACAACTCACATTCAAAGGCAAAAGGAATTTCCAGGTTTCCATTACATTGCCATGATGGGCTAAGAATATAAGACTTCCTGCGATCTGTCTACCAACCACCCTTACGCTTGGTCTAAGTAACAGGCAGAAAGGCTCATGATGTTTGGAAAAGTGGCTTCCCCACTCTTCTGAAACCAGGACACACACACTCTTTCTTTTATCCAAAATCATAAGCTGCTTCAGTATGACTTGTGAAGAGAGGATACTTACATGCAGCCAAAGCAATGCTTGCTCTTGCACAGAGGATGGATACCCTGTGAATCGACAGCTAATGAAGCCAAACATCTCCTCCATGGAGAATGGGAGAGGGCAAAGCTCAGTGTCAAACATTTTGCTGAAAAGCAGAACAAAAATACGTCACTCAATTACCATGGCATACACTGTGGGAGATGTAACAAAAAACTGGTAGCAATCTCTCTACCAGAACTGATGATGCTTCTGTAATCTTACTTGCATCCTCACTCTCCACAGGAATTGAGCCAGGCTGCTGATACCACCTGTCCTAACTGCACACGGTCATCTCTGAATTTGGTGATACACCTGAAGAATTTACCTCACATATTATGCTCAGTTTCATTTGACAGCAGTATCTTTTTCAACATCCAACGTAAAAATTGGAAAATTTCTCATCTCACTACTCTTCCGCTATTCCGTGTTTACTAAAAAAGTTTACATCAATACCTACAAGTAAAAATTCAAAAGACAGTGTGAAGTTTTACTGTCAAAGGTATATAGTAGAAATGAAATTATGACTCAGACAGACACCACTCTTATTCTGGTGTTTTCTTTGCTCAACGGGGAAGTTATTGACTAAATCAATACAAATAGTCACTCTTTAAGCCCAGCTCTATTAAACATCACCATTTCTCATTAACAGCTGGCTGAGAGAAGAAAGATGCTTCTTCTACCATATTGCAGAAAACCACTGAAAATATGCCTTGCCCACAACAAAGAAGCCTGCATGTAGTTGGCTCTTGATACAGATTTAAGGATATCAGGAGCAATAAAAGGAAGCTTTCCCAGAGCTTAAGTGCTTTAGTCTAAACATGTTATAAAAAATTTAGAAACATTTACTCACTGCTGTCTATATTTTTGTAGTCATGATCTTATCAGGCTAAAACTCTCAACAACCAACATATGCAATGACAGAATGGTTCCTACATATGTTTACATACCTCAACACTTCCCGGAACTCTTTCAGTTGATTATCAGGCACTTCCATCCTTATAGCTTCCAACCACTCTGGCATGATACATTCCCACACCGGCTGGCTTATCACATTGTATGGAATCAAGCAAAGGATTCGATTCAGCCCTTCTTTTAATTGGGTTACAGCACTACACGATTTGTCCCAGTATCCACCAACCTGTGGGCATTTCCAGGAATCATACTGATGAATGATACTTCTAGTCCCTGTAACTTGCCCAGCACCATAAATTTACTCAGCATGTTGCAGCCAGGAAATTAGGAGGAATTTAGAATTCAGCCATGGGGACTGTATTGGTGTCTTCCTCTCTTAACTGACTCACAGTACACAAAAGCACTGTCCAAGATTTAGATGAAGTCTGCTCACTTCTAGGCCATGAAGCAGTGTAATCTCTCATTACTTACAGCTCTCAACACAGGACAGATTTATTTGGTCAAACTTGCACCTTCAATTACCTGCTCTGAGCAACTTGCGACAGTGCTGGGTCTTTATTTTGAAACTTGGTTTGCACCAGGTGTTCCTTTGTGCTTGCTTGTTTGGGGGTTTATTGAAGAAAGGTTTTAAGGGATGGAAGCCAAAAAATGTATTTTTAAGTAAATAATTAACAGGCCTACAGAGACTAATTACTCCAACTGACCTCAGCTCATGTCTGCTGTTCCTGACTAATGGCTGCAGAGATGCCTGCTGTTCTGGCAACAACAACTGGCAACTTCAGCCAACAAACTGTTTTTTCTCCATTCATCACAGCTAATTTCATGGTTGTTTGTCTTCATGTTCTAGTGAGCCCTTGCACATCTGGCAATTTGCCAGCCTAGTCTTACATATTGCAGTGGGGATAATAAAACCCAAAAAAGGGGCTGGACCCAAGACAAGAAAATGATCCATAACAGTTTACAGCATGAGGTTCAATTCTTCCTTCTCCCTATACCCTCAAAATTCTGGTCTCTATTCTTCAGTTCTAATATTCAATGCAACCATCCACCTATCAAATTCCTTCAGCTGTTCTCCAGTCTTCCTAGAGCCAGGTGTATCTTCAGAGCGATGATGGTTTAGAGTATGACATATACACATACTGGCCTGCACACATACTGCAAATCCCATATATTAGGTCACGAAAGATCCATGGATGCACACTTCTTACCTGATGATGTAATGTATCACATTAAGTCTCTGTCCCCCTTCCTTGTCTAGCCACTTAATTTTAGGAAACAAAACTAACATGTCCCCTGGACATCTGACACAAGAGGGTCACAGAATCAAAGTCTTAGAAAAGCACATGTGGTATAACTGGCAGTGAGAAATGAAGAAGAAGTCTTAAATCCCTCACAACTATAAAGTTCCTATTTTCATGATGATGTTTCATTTTCTATAGAGGAATATTCACATGCCTGACTTTACTACCCAGTTTAAGCGACGAGTTCTACTTCACAATTCATAGACAGAAAGAAGGACTCTTTCTAGGAGTGACTGCAGCAATGGTCTCACTTAGGCATCCTGAACGACCTTCCAGATAAAACTTTTTCTCTCCATCAGCAATAAGGAGAACCATGGCAGACTAGTCTCTTTACCAAGTCATTTAAATTATGTATCTGAAGGTATTATCTACAGGTATCTATAGGGCATCAGTATGCCCAGAGTTTCTCTCAATTAAAACTGTGTGATTTCATAAACCTTCATTCACAGATGCAGAGATAAAAGTATGCAAAGAACAGAGAAACACTAATAAACCTGTCCTTTACTAGTCTGCTTTACATCTGGGAGCAGATAAACGATAACTTTTACTAAAGGCAAACTTGGGTGCTTCAATGGTGTATTGGATATGTGTAGTTAGCAAAAATGTATGGCGTCTTTCAATACCTGTAACATTCTTCCAACCTGTCTTCACATTACCGTAAATAATTCCCAAGCTCTTAACACAGTAAAACTAGAAAAGCTATGAAGAGGAAAAATTCCTGAACTCTACTGCTCCCTCAATCACTGACATCCGTTTTGCCTTGACACAGCTGAGGGAGAAACAGTCTTTACACTTGAGACTTCAATTGCTGCGTCAAAGGAACATTCAGATAAATTATTCTTACCCTGGCAAACTCCATTGGTTTAGGAAGAAGGCACATAACCATGACATCAAACCGGACATCACAAACAGTCTTCAACCACTTAGTAACAAACTGGGGCTTGAGCTTTTCAACCAGGCTACCAACTTCATCATCCATCATGTAAGCTGTAGAGTGAAACCACTGGAACACCATGCTAACCAGCCTTGCTAAACTCTCTGTGGGTGTATTCTCACTGGGAGTGCAAAGGCTCACCTGGAAGAAGAGAAATACAAATCCAGTTTCATTTCTAGAATTAAAGGTCCAAAACTGTTTGTGTACTGTACTTTGCATATTCTCAGAGATACAAGGAGGCAGATTAGATAGAAGACAAATGAGCTGAGTAGTTTCAAGTAGAGTTTGCCACAGGACAATTGACAAAACATTTCCAAACCAGAAAACAGCAATGGAGGAGGAAAAAAGCAAGCATCGAATTCTTTGTTTCATAGTTTCAACACTGAACATGTCAATACAGAATGCTTTGACAAACTGAAACATTTTGGTTTGAACTTTAGAATTCTTTTTCATTTGAAAAGTTAATGTAAAGGCTGGCAAAATATATGATGCATGTATCTATGTATATATAGAGGCACTTGTAGGCAGAAGATGATGGCACACAGTCAATTGAAAAAAACCTCAGAGTGAATAATTCCATTATACACTCTAACAGGACACAGAGGCAGTCAGCAACTCCACCCAAACTAGTTCTGAAATCTTGAAGTCTGATGGCTTCACAGAACTCCTTGCGGGAGGTGCAGGGCAGGGAAGAGAGAAAAAATTGAGGCTTCAGAAAGGAAAGGGGAGGGAAGCAAGAGAAGCAAGGATTTCTCACCAAGAACCAGATTCCAAACTGGCTCAGGAGGCGTTGATCATGCTTGTCATCATCTTTATTATCAAAGTCTGTGTTGTCCAGGGAGTGACGGGAAGAGGAGAGGCCCATCTGTCTCCTGCGGTTGAGTTCATGCTCCCTCTGCTCAGCATGAAACTCTGCTTCCTTCAGCAAGCTACAAAACAAGCCTGTGGTCAGTGAATGCAGCTTTCCTGCCCTGGATAGTTATCCGATCAAGATAAACAGAGGTTAAGGCATCTGATGTCGTCATTTTCCTGACGACAGTAATAATGTAACATCAAATTCTAGGAATTGAGGCTGACCTCCATGAGAACAATACTCACTCTTGCTAAAGCAGCACAAATTCAGCATCCCTGCTCCGAATTCATCCTGGTGAAACTAGAATTAACTAGAATTAACTTGCACAAGATCTGCAGGCAACATTTACATGAAAGCCTGATCCCGCTCTACATGTTGATGCCCCAGAAGCTGCCATATTACCTGATCACGGCTTCCACAGTACACACAAGTTCCTCTGCCCCACACTCCCGGGTATTGATAGGGGGCGGTGAGGTCTGATAAAGATGGGTTTCTGCAGCAGCCCCGACTTCACTGCTATGATGATTTGAATGGCATCTTTTGCAATAACGCACTGGCCTGTTGCCATGGCGGCCACAGCAGCCCGCTGAGAAGCATGTGACAACAGCTCTTCTGACATGTGAACTACAGTTCTGGAAAACACGAAGGATTTTATCAGGCCACAAGTATCAGGAACTGAAAACAGGGATGAATCAGCACTGGGGAACTGGCTCAAATGTGGGTCAACTCCAAAATCGCTACACAGAAGCACACTGCGTGCAAACTCCTGATACCAAGTGTCACTGAACTTCCAGAAAGATGAGCTCGGCCTCAAATGCTGGACTGGACTTCATCGTCACGATTGCTCTTCTTGTAGAGCAGACCAAACCAACATTTAAGTCATCAACCTTAACTTTCTGGCTTTGAACAATCTTTAAAATTTAAAGTGTTCTCTTACCCCCTTCTTACACCTCAGAATGCCTCCTTACATTATGTTAAGCAACAGGGAAATCCTTAGAAGTGCAGTTAATGGTGCCATATCCGTTTATGCTACATAAGGATCTACCTTATCATCCAAGGATGATAATCCAAGCCTCCAAAATATGCAGTACCTTTATCTTTGCCACTTGATAATCCAGCCCAACATAAAAGCTTTCTTTATCACATAAGATCTAGAATATGCTATTCAAACATACTAGCTGGTATGCATGGCAAGCAGATTCTTTTTGTCAGCAATCTTTTCCGACCCAAGCACCGAAGACTTTGAGTCCATACTTCCCAGAAAGCATAGTTTACAGTAGGATTTTTGTCCAATTTAGGAGTAATCCAAGACTTTAAGGAGACAAGAAAATATAAACACTTAGATTTAAAATTAATCTCTTGCTCTATCCTCTTTATAACCAGAGTTACAGAATAAAAACCAAGCTGAACTGCATAATTGAATTGCTTTACCAATTGCTACTTCATCAAAAGCCTACAACATAAATCAAACAGCAGTTTTAACAAAAAGAAACCTTGCTGCTGAATTATTCCCATCCACCAACAAATGCATTCATGGATCAGTTGTGAAAATCTGGAATGGCACAAAAAAAGAATGCACCACATAGTAATGGAATGACACTACACACAACATCAAATCATGCCCCATCACACAAATGACTGAATCTTACCTTCTTCTGACATATAGCAGAAATTTCAGCTGTAAGGGGAAGGCATACAAAACATCAACACAGAATGATAATCCTTCTATTTTACTATGGCAGCCATAGGATAATGGACTTGCTGCAAGGAAGTCTCTGAGGCTAAAGTTGCGCTTCCAAATATTGAAACCACTGAGCTTCCTGGACTGAGTGAGGTAGGACACTGTACACTTAGGCCTACTTGCTATTTCTACACTGAAATTTAAAAACAACCCTGCTGTATTAAGCGTGGTATGCTCTGTACCACAACCACGTTCTGCCTCACAACCAGGCACAATACTGTGGCACACTTGCAGGAGATATGGCTCAGATGTGCCTACGCTTCCTGTGAAGGCTCTCAGGAGAGATCAGTGAATGTGGATGAACAATGTAGAAGCAGCCACTATGTCTGTGGCCAATAACTCCACAGTAAAATGTCTGCAGATTCAACCCTTAAGCAGTAGTTATTCAGTCTGTTGCCCTGGCAACACCTGATTCAATAAATATAAGTGGCTGAATAAAAAGTAGCACTTCCCTTGAGTAAATAAAACATTCTCAATATGGATAAGATTTCAACTAAAAGGAGACAGAAAAAAAAAAAAAAATCTCCACTGCTTAAGAATGTTCAGATTGCAGAACAAAGAGAGGAGTATCTTTGTTCTGTCCTTGAAAGAGTTATTTTAGAGATATGTGACTGTCCTTGTAAACCCAGGAAACTCTGATTTGTCCGTGAACAGGCTTTGTCTGCATCCTGTAGATAATAAAGCACCACACTCTCTCACTGGCCAAAGGACAACGACCAGATCAATGACTGGATCATTGAAAACTATGTTATGTCCTTTATAGCCTTCTGCTCACATAATACATTTTCAGAAGCTTTAGGAGTTTTCGACTCACTCAGATTCCTGGAAGAACTCGCTCTTTTCTTTGAACAGCAGTGTGGACACAGATACTTTTTAAAAATCTGGTTCCAAATGCGGACACTTCAAAATTTGAAAATCTGTTCAACTGCTTTTAACATAAAGACTCGCATGCTACTTTAGGTAGAAAATTGTTCAGTTTTTCACAGTACTTAACGACAAGCAGTATTAAGTACAAACTACTTTAAAGCACAAGTACTTTAAAAGCCTAAAAAAATCCCTTAGAACAGAATGTAGCATTTCAAGTAATACAGTACACAGGAATATCAGTAAGCACGGGGTTGTACAATTATGAGTAGATTGTACCTACCCTTAAAACACCTCTTACCTTGTGGTAGAAGAACATCAATCAACCATTCACTGTGATCCCTACAAAAATTGTATATCTAATTAGCTTTCCATTTTTTATTTATATATACTTTTATTTTTGCACAAAGGAAATTTATCTAAATTAATGTGGTAGCACTCACATTATTTTGAAGCCACTTATTTACAAATGTAGTTTTATAAACTGCAGGCTGCTTTACATTACCTCTCTTTATTGTACCTATCTTATTACAAAGGCCCACTTCATTGATGTTGATCCACCAGGTTCAAGGCTTTAAAAAATTACATTTGAGGCATAAATTTATCAAACTAAAATAATGTGTGCTTGTAAAGTCTGATGGCTAAGAAATGACAGTGAAGAAGAAAAGATGAAAATAGAAAATAAAATGTACCAGTATCATTTTCTGTGAGTCCCCTTAGAAGCTATGCTTCTACCAAATTAAATTACTTTTTTTCTGCAGCTTTAAATCAATGCCGACTTAAAAATCTAAGGTGAGATATAATTGCTTTTCCTACAGCTGGTGTGACATAAAGGCTTCAAACTGGGGACAAAAAAACCTCACAGCTTCTGAACTATCTGTAATCTTGTCCATTTGAACTCATGATTGGAACTCCCCGTAAGTATTAGTAGGTCTTCTAATGTAATGCAAATCAAATTAGCCTTTTTTAATGTGAGTTTAATTCATCTCAGGCTGGACAAGCCTGGACCAATTTCAGTTCTTTAATCTGCTGCTTCACAATATACCCTAGAGAATAATCTGAATACAGGTAACAGAAAAGTTATGAAGTTTCTGTGAATGAATTTTCATTGTAATATCCTGCTTTCAGTGGCAACTAAAGGATGAGGACACAAAATGTTTCATAAGCAAAAGCTTGTATATTAATGAGGTTCCCATATCACAGTCAATGCATCCCACAGTATCCATTCCTTCAGATATCTTATCTTAACCTTAAAACTCATTGCTGCTAACTAGATGCAAATGTTGATCATTTGGGGCAAATTTCCACAATCATTCATACCGAGTGGCAGCGTGCTCCATGTATCTCAACAGGATTATCTACGTAGATTATATGGTAATCATAGTGAAATAAAGCCTAATTCCAAAGTTCTCAACTCCAGAGTCCAACTATATTGATCGTTTTCCAGCTCTTAATTTACCTACCCTGCAATTCTCTGGCTGCATTCTTCACAAAGATATAGGGGAGGTGGCTTATCACCCAAAGCCACAGACAAAGATGGATCAATGCACATCTGAAACATACAGAAAAGAAAGAATTATAACATCTGGTTATTGAAGCTTGCTGAAAACATTTAACACATGGTAGGACAAACAATACAACACAGTTTTGATGTGTTCAGAACATTTAGTATTCTCAAAGATGGCACTCAGGACCTGGCAGTACAGGATCTCAAAGCATTTCTAACAAAGAGAGGGATGTAACAAATTGAGAGCCTACAGGAAGAGAACAGCACATATTTCAATATCAGTATCATCACTCTGAAAGACAATTAGATTTCGTTACATATTTACATTGCATAGTCATGACAAACTTTCACTTTTTTTCTCTTTTTCCAAAGAGATAGTCACTTACAGGATCTGTTGCTTACGACAAGGTAATGTAAGTCTGTATTTTTCTCTCTCAGTAACACCTCTTTCAGCAAAATCTAATTTTCAATCATCATAGTTGCTAACTACAATGACAGAATGAAGACTATGGGCCTACAGTTCTCTTGGCTACATAGGCCCAAACTTTGTCCTTCATTAGCTTTTACCCTTCCACATTAGCCAGTTACAGAAAACAGTTACAGTTAGCAGCCATCAGTTTCAGTGCTTTGTATTATTTAAGGAAAAGCCAAGAAGTAGTATGCATAGACAGTATCTTAACCACTTAAATCAAAATATTTCTTTCTCCATTCAAGTGCAAAGTTTTACTTATAGAGACAAATGCCTCTTCAAATGTTTCTCATTTTTGTAACCAAATTTACATTCACCTATCCAAGAGACAAGAGGTGGCACCTGTCAAAGTTAAACTAAGAGATCATTGAAAAATATTCAGGTATTTCATCTGCAAAGCTTGGACCTGTAAATTTCATTGATATTCTGCTCTACTCAGTGATTAGTGTGAATCTAGTGATCACTACAGCATGAAGGAACACCTTCCAGCTCTTTTTCCCTATGAAAAGGGATCGTGGAGAATGACTGGAGTGGCCAGGAAAGTGGTCCCTTGCAGGACTTTTGAGATAGGTGTTACCATTATGCCCTATTAGTAGCCTGTGGAAAAGGCTTACTGAAGAACTGTTCAATTAACATCATTATGTTAGTATATGAATTGATGCCAAGAGAACTGGTTTTATCTATATATTTTACTCAAAACAAATCTAATTAATCTGTACACCTAACTGTAGTATGTTCTGGACTTGGTATGCTGTTCTTGCTTCTGCCATCAAATTGCACTATGATCCCAGTCAGGCCATTTTACTTTGTTACCCTGTGTATAAACAGGAAAGATACCATTTAGCTCCCCCAAAGAAGGGTGAAGAAGAGGTAAACCAAGATTTGCTATTTACTTTAGGACACATTCCAAGCAAAGGACCACAGTCGGCGTAGGCGCATCATTGTATGACCTCACTCAAGATACTAAGGTGACCATATACCTCCATAACTGACATGTTTCCTGTATATAGTAAAATTTGTGCATGTAATTACACACATAGGTGTTCAGGATAATATTTACGTGGATTAGCCAGAAGCTGGCTTAGAATTTTTTAAAGTATTCTGCAATGATGCTCAAGTTTAATAACAAGAATTGGCTCACAATAGTTGGAGGAAATATCCCACTTTGCTTTAGGTAGCCAAAGAATATATTCATAAAGTTCGGGCCCCCAAGGTCTCAACAGACTTTACTATTCCCTTAGCTCCTGCTCTTGGTCACCTGTACACAACCAGAGCATATGGCTGGGGTCAAAGTGCAACCTCCTATCCCCATGATAGTGGGTTTGACCCCAGAAGAGATAGCCATACCTTCACAGCTGGTTTGTTAATTGCATTATGGCACTCAATGTGCTGGCAATGAATAGGATTCCAGGCTGCAAAACCAAAACACAGCTGATTAATATATGGAGAAAATATATTTATATTCTTTGTGTCTAGTAGTATCAATTTGAGAACAAAGATCCTCAGCACTAAGTACTAAGCACTATATAAATACAAGAGAAGATACAGCCATTCCTCAGAAAGCCTAATATTAAACAACCTAGAATATACATGTCTACTGACCTGTTTGGGATATAATCATGAAATGAACCATGGACTCCACAAAGAAATGGAAAACGTAAGATGCAGACACCCCATTGTAGACACTTCCTGATCTCCTTGACACCCTGAATTAATTAATTATCCTTCCACTCCAGGAGCAGGATGGGAGGAGTAGCTGAGTAAATTCAGTAACATTCCAGTCAAAATGAAAACCAGCTATAATAAAGGAAAACTAATCCAACCACAGAGGGAGCCTTAGCTTTATAATGACAAGAAATAAACAACAAAGGTATGTTCAAGTGGCATCAGTTGGATGCTATATGGGACGTCCCCACGTCAAAATGCCATGCAACCGCAGATAATACTCATCCCATTCTGAGATAAATTATATATATATTATATATATATAAAAATTAATTTCTATATAGGAAAATTATTCCAGTCTACCCAGTGCTACGCTAGTAACAGCTCAGGCGGAATACCACGCTTAGCTTACAGGCCTATTTGCGTGAAGGAAGTGATGCAGTTCAGCACAAGAAAAATTATTTTAAAAAAATTAAAAAAAAAAAAAAAATCAAGAAAATGTATCAACCCTTCAAGGGAAGCTTTAGAACAGAGCAGACAAACATGAACCCGGAACAACCCAGATATACTTGGGTTAGTCTTGGGGGTCTGGTAATGTCAATTCCAATCCTTCTTCTTTATTATTGAAAATGACATATTCTGGTCCAGAAATTTTAAAAGAGAACAAAACACATGCCATATGACAGAGATTATTTGAAACAAGCTGAGACAGGCAAAGAGGAAAAGCAAGTTATCACAGAAGCACAATCCCCTCAGTATCACTGGGGAGTCTGGTAGAGAGGACTCTACCACCCACCTACTCAGCTCCAGCTGCATTGATGCCTTTGTCTCTTATTTTCACCCCATAATCAATCTTGAGAACTCATCCATTATACTGACTGCACCTGATCTTTTTTGACAGTAACACCCAGATAAGGAGCCTTAGCAACAACAGCAGTGATAGCTGCTGGCACAACAAAGCAACCAAAGCAATAATTGAAAGGAACACAAGCCAGAACCGTTGGGAGGCCAAGGTGGCAGTTTCACAGCCCATTTGGAACACTGTATTTATTTATTCTCCTGTTCTGGTTTAGCTACTATCAGGAGTAATATAACATGTTTACTAGCCACAATCACAGTTTTTATTTCTCGTAACATCTTTTGAAATTACAGAGAAACAGATATGGTATATACTTATGAAAGTACTGACTAAAAAAGTACATATACATTGTAGAACTGTAAGCATGTGACATTGACACACTTCTCATCACTTCCTTTATATTTATTTTGGCCTACACAAAACAGTTGCACTGACCTGTGTACTGCAGTCCTCTGTACTCACTGATTGCCCCAGGAGGTTTTAAATTGGGCCAATAGTGAAATAACATTTGTACTGCTGGAGGTTTAACTTGAGATGGTCCATAAGCTATAACATATAACAAATCCTAAGGAAAGACACATACAACTTGCTTATTTTGCAAGGTAACAAAATATAGTTCAATACATGTTGTGTCCAAAGATACCCGAACACACAAAATAGATACATTTCATACTCTACCAAACGTCCTTCGTATGCTCTTACAAGTAGACCAGATGACTAACTTCAACAATATGTTCGTAACTGGCTTCAGTGTTGGCTACCATCCACCCTGCATGGTGTACTAATACAGAGCAAATGAAGCCCCTGTGTAGCCATGGAGCAAAGAGGTGTGACACAGATAATTAACTGGATCCAGATCAGATTCAGGCTAAGACAACACTTACAATCTTTGTAAAAGTTCAGTCCCACATGAACTGAGTGGTCATTATTAAAATTTCTGCTAATTGGAGCCACAACCACATGGTATTCAGGAAACAGAGCTCTGTTCTACAAAACAGGTCACTGCTTCTGTAAACTAAAAATCAGGGGGACCTTCCCCTCCATAATCCAGAAGGAGGATTGGGTAAAAAGATAATTCATAACTTCTTGGCACACAGTTCAATTTTCAAGCCATCTGGTTTTCATTACTACTCAAAAACACTTATTTCCACAAAGCATATATAATCATAAACTTACTTTCCACACTTCTTGCTTATATTTCATGAGGCATTCCAATAACTGGCAGTGATACACTGAGAGAGAAAAGACAGTATAGACTGAAATGGAAAATGAAGTTACAGAAGTGATGTAATTAGCTGATTGGCTTTGTTTTGTCCATCCAAAACTCTATACTTCATTCAAATATTTTTTTTCATTTTTAAAGGGTTTGGTGAAGAATCATTGCCTCGAGAGCCATCACAAAACATCAGAAATTAAATAATCATAACTTGTTTCTGTTAAAGAGTGCAGTAAGATAATGAGCATTATCAGCACACAGCTTTTTGCACAGCAATAGAGATCTTTTTTTTTTCCAGCACATCTAGTTTACGAATACCTGCTAAATTACTTAAACTTTGTCCCTCTGGCACAACATAAAAGTAAAAGCATAACAGAATGATACATGACAATGTATCTTGTCTTGTATAACAAAGGCTTGTACACCAAATTCATTATAGCTCTGTTGAGCCTGCAGCCAGCATTACCAGTCTTCATTTAAAAAACATCAGTTTGAACTGGGTAGGAAATTAATCACAGTATAAGACAATCTGTTACTATGAATTTCTGTAGTCACAGTTAGTGGGGATTTCTCTCCAACACTGATGTTATACCTCACAGAATGTTTTGGGTTGGAAGGGGCCTTAAAGATCATCTAGTTCCAGACCTCCTGCCATGAGCAGGGACAACTTCCACCAGACGAGTGGAACTTTCCAACCAGCTTTCCCAGCTTTGCTCAAAGCCCCGTCAAACCTAGCCCTGAACACTGCCAGGGTTGGGGCACCCACAGCTTCTCTGGACAACCTGTGCCAGTGCCTAACCACCCTCACAGGGAAGAACTTTCTTCCTAATGCCTAACCTGAATCTACACTCTTTCAATTTAAAGCCATTCTCCCTTGTTATCACTACACAAAAAGTCCTTCTCCAGCTTTCTAGTAGATCCCCTTTAGGCACTGGAAGGCTGCTCTAAGGTCTTGTGGAGCCTTCTCTTCTCCAGGCTGAACAAGCCCAGTTCTCTCAGCCTGTCTTCATAGGAGAGGTGCTCCAGCCCTCTGAGCATCTTCATGGCCTTCTCTGGACTTGCTCCAACAAATATCAACTCTATTTTCTGATGTCAAGCAATAGTAAATCAGAATCTCCAATCCTGGTCCAAGTCCTGTTTCTTCATCCCAGTGAGACCTCTTATCTATATAATGATGCTCAGAAATTCCAATTTTGACTAAAATCACTTATTTTTCACCCTATGTTGCACGGTGAAGCAGATTTTTCCCATCAGCCGAACTTTTCTGATTGTATTTCATGACTCACGGTTTTAGAGAGAAAGATGCACATTTACACATACCCGGGTTTGATGTGTACTGCATTGCAATCATTAGCATTGATGATGCAGATAGATTGACATGTGCTGGAACACCTTCTCTTTTTGAGGATCCCACTTGAAAGGAAGGAAGAAAACAAAATGTATTGTATAACAAGGAAAATTAGGCAAGAATAACATGCAACTGATTCCAACTGATGCAAATAAAATTCCTAAGGTACCATGTCATTAAACAAAAACCAAACACAATCCTAGATTGGAGGGGTGAAACCCTTTTTCTACTTGGAAGAAAAAGAAGACTAAGAATACAGTGTTGCTTTACAGAGCATATATCTGGTGATCTTCTCAGGCACTCTCCCCCAGAACCCACAGACTAATCAAAACAAAGCCACTTGCATAGCCAAGTGCACCTAGGGCTTCAATTGTAGGAAAGGTGAGGAGGAGGTGGAAGCTAAAGTAACAAGATAAACGGAAAGCCTGCTGTTGAGGCATACTGATAAAGGGCTGGGCCTGGTGGTAGCTGCTGCCTGTTGTATGGTAGAGATTACTTCTTAGGCAGCACATGGTATGAATTCAGGTTATAGCTATACACCAGAAAAACCAGACCCCCTTGTTAGGTGAACTGTGCCAAGACAATGATAAACAGTGGTACTGAAATGCAGCTAAGCTGTAACTTTGATCTCACACATAAAGTGGCTAGAGTTCCTTCTGGTATCCTATGTAGCAGTTACTATCAAATTATATACTTAGAAAGCTGCTGCAGTGTAGGTGTTTATTTGCTGAACTATAACATGGCAATATGGCTTTGAAGGCAACCTCCTACACAGAGATGTGGCATGTATCTTCTCATCCATGCAGAACTTTCCCCGGCCTGACTGCCGGGACCCAATACCAGGCATCTGGAATAGAAGCACAGAACTGTAGCTACCAGTTCAGTGAGATGCTTTCATCCCTTCTATCTGGCTCTCCAGCTGCTTACAGAATCTCTTACATCCTTCCTTTCAGTTTGATTCAGAGCTGAACGTGATGGGAAGAAAAAGTTCTGCACTCATCTTTTAAAGGGGCATATCATTCCTGGTGAGGAAAGACTAGGATACCAATTAAAAGAGCACTCAACTGGAAAAGAAGGGAAGGGGAAATGGAGAATTTCTCTCTTCTACCCTGTACTTCTTCACATGACCCAACCTTACTCTGGCTGTCTTTGCTGCACTTCATTCATTCTTTTTTGAATCTCATCCACAAACATAAGAGTCTCAAAATTATTCCAGCAAAGTCTATCTGTATGGATTTAAATTGCAAAATACTCATCACCTCTAACTTAATTATTAAAATGTGGCCATCAACAGACAAGTAGGACATAGTACTAGAAGCCAAATTTAAAGAGCAGCAGACTGGTTTTATACAGAGATCCAACCAAAAATGTTGGAGGAAAAAGGCAGCATGACCAAGGTTGCTCCCATGATCTATCTACATGGATGCAATCTCTGCCAAAGGCAGTTGAGGATTAGTGTCTACTTAAGTAAACCAAGGATTTGGCTCAAACAGCTGTTTTGGAGAATACTTTTACAGTTCTGAAGACAGACAGGAGAGGATAAGTCACCTACATCTGCTGGTTTTTAAAAGGTAACAGTGATGGAAGAAAAAGGAGTTAAATGCAATATTCTATACTTAACCCAAAGAGAACCTAACTCACAGAGGTATGAAATATTTCTTAGTAATTTAAATTTGCATACTGTTATTAGACCTGCCAAAGGTAACAGAAAAAACTATCACTGCAATCTCTTACAAGGGAATATTTACATGGGGAAACTGACGTACACAAGAATAAAAGTTTTTCTCCAGGATCGCTGACTGCTAGAGCCAGAAAACATAGATGATCAATTTCCCTAAAATCTTAATCTCGGAACACTGGACCATGCTTCTTTCCATGTTCTAAGCATCCTATACATGCTTAAATGACATCAGTGTTGATCTGCATACAAAAGTTGTTCATGTTTTTCCATGAAGGTCTGGAATACAGATAAGGAGAAAACATTCTCACAGAATCATGGGATGGTTGATGTTAGAAGGAAACTCTGGAGATCGTATCGTCCCAACCCCTCCGCTCAAAGACAGTCAACTAGAGCAGGTACTCAGGACCATTTGTGTTTTGAGCATCTGCTACAATGGAGAATCTGCAACCTCTCCGGCAAACTCTTCCAGTGCTTCATCTCCCACAGAGTAAAAGGCTTGTCAGTTAAAACTGACTTTTAATATTGATCCTAATGCTTCCATCTGCTGAACATGGTTAAGCGTCTTGCTGCTACTGAAATCCTATAAAGCTTTTTTATCTTATTTTTATCTGTACACAGACAAGCATTCAGAACACACCTCAGGATTCACATTGTCCAGGGATTATGAAATTACAGAACCATGTGACACCCTCAAGAGAAGAGAAGAAAAAAAAAAAGAAAGAGGAAAAAAAGGCAGGCACTGTCAGATTCAGTCTTAACACATGGATAGGAGACATTACAGGCACAGCTATTTAGTACAGAACTCAAAGAGAAAATGCCAAGAAGAGAGGGAGAAAGAAGAATCAGAAATTCATCACAGCACCATGACATTTAGAAGAGTCATTATTTTACATCCAGATATAGTCCAGATCATAGAATCATAGAACAGTTTGGGTCAGAAGGGGCCTTAAGATCATCTAATTTCCAGCCCCCCTGTCATGGGGCAGGGAAACCTTTCAGTAAGCCAGGTTGCTAAAAGCCCTACCTAATCTGGCCGTGAATGCAGATGCAAAAACTATGTACGTTTCTATTACAGCTATCACTTCAGGAGCAGTTTGCCCACTGATTCTGTATTAAAAACTCCTACTGCTAGGCACTGAAAGTTTTATGAATCTGAAAACAGCGTATTTCTTAAATCAGCTAAACTTCAACCTTTAAGTCAAGCAAGAATTCACACAGGAACACAGCATAATAAATCAATATTATAGAACTATTTCCCACATGGAATTATTTTATATATATGTATACATACAGTAGATTGATGTCCCATTATAATTCTATGCCAGATCAAACATTTACTCCTACAGTCTGATAGCAGTGCACCATGTTTTCTCAGATGTAACAATACTAGAATGAGTTCTACTTACATATAGCCATAGGCAGAAAAGATGTGCTGAGATACTCTATAATATCCTTGTGCAGAAATGGAGGAAAGGTAGCTAGTGTTGAAATCATTGTATAGGGTAAAGTACTCAAAATATCATCATTGAGAAAAGGAAGTAAGCACGTAGTAGTGTAAAAAATTGACTGCCCAAGATCTGTTGAATAAAATGACATAAATACAGAATCATTACAGTGGAAAAATAATTATGATTGTGTACTTTTTAGCTTACAAAACTACTGAAAAATTTAATTTTAATTCAAGTTTTCCCCTCAAAGTAATTAGAGAAGCTAATCAATATAGACAAGAGACTTCACCCACCATTTTTAAGCCCCTCCTAGAACAGAGCTGTTCAATACTAAGAGGAGTAAATGGAATATTAATACCACAGCTAGAAAAATAATTGATTAAAATCAATGTTGACTTTAATCACATGCTGATTAACATACAATGGTCTGCATTTAAGCAGAGGTATTATGAGAATCAGAATTTGATGTGTACTTTGGTACTGAAAGCCCTGCTTTTGCAAAAAAAACATCCCAGTCTTTATCAGTCATAGACAAATAAGATTTTCATCTAAATTACCCTCAGGAGAGCTGCAAAGTACCCTCCACGGAGAGACTACAGGAAGCACCCCTGTATTTTTCAAACAGAATGTAATTAAAGTACGGATCTTGTTTTTCTGACAAGCCACTGAGGCCAAAAATGGCCAAAGCTTAAAAAGAAAGGAATATTTACCAAGAACTTACATACTTATTCTAACTAATTATACTGTAACTCTCTGGAAGGAATACTTAAGAATAGGGGCAACATTTCAAGATCCAAAGGGAAGGGATAGGTTCTTGTGTATCTAACCACTGTGGAATCTTTACCCTCTTTCAAATGAGGAGCTGATCTGGGGCTAACAGACACTGAGAAAGGCTACAGCACTTACTGAACCCCAAGTCTGAAATTGTGGGATGATCCCAATCCATCAGAAGGCCTTTTCCCTGCATGAGAGGAATTCCTTTTGCAACTCTGTGTTGTGGTTTAACCTTAAGTAAGTCACACAGGCCTTCAGCCTCATCTGTGCAACCAGTATGATTCAAAACTGGCCCTGTAGTGCTCGGAGATCTGTAGCTCTAAACATCATGAGTCATAGTGAGAATTAAAATTAGCACTCCATTTCAGTGGTTCTAGTAAGTTTAGGCAAGGCCCTGCTCAGACCCTTAATGTTAGGCAGTGCTTCTCTCTTGCAAGACATATTTACCAGTTAAGCATTGACAGCATCGCTTGAAAGCTCAGGACCACCTGGCACACCATTTGTACTTACCCAAACAACACTGTTCTGATTAAAAAATATATATACTTCTTTTAGTCAAATGCTAAGCTGAGGGAGAAATAAATGACAAGTTGTATTGCAAAATTCTCCATACATAGAACCATAAAAAATAGCAAGTGACTTCCCCTTACCCCAAGCATGAGTCAACCAAATTATTCCCGGCAGATATTTATCTAAACTGTTCTTAGAATTCCGCAGGCCACTTCACTCCTGGCAATTCACCCTGGTGCTCAACCATCTCTATCATTAAAAGGCCTTTTTCTGGGTGTTTTGTTTTTTGTTTTTTTTGTTTGTTTGTTTTGTTTATTTGTTTCCATTGCTGCAATTTAAGCTTAGAATGTCTTTGCCTGACCACTTGCAACCACAAACAGTTTGGGTTATTTTATTTCTCATTGCCATATTTGTATGTGATAATCATGTCTCACTTTCATTTTTCTCTAAGCTAGACAAACCATGTTCTTTTCATTTTTCCTCACTGTTCACACCTCCTAGACCTCAAATCATGCTTGCTTATTTTTCCTGGACTCCTCACAAATGGTACATGTCTTTCTCTAAGCCAGATGGACAAATATGAGAATTTTACTCCAGCTGAGGCCTTGCTTGGGCTGTTACACAAAGCATCTGTTTATATATTGCTAGAAAAATATCAATATATGTTAGTGACTTATGGTCTGTCTCTGATCTACTGTAACACCCAGATCCTTCTGCAAGCCTCCTACAGCTTTCAAGCTAGTATGTCCCCTATTTCATTTCTGCCTTTGATTTCTCCTGCTTAAACATAGTATTTTACATTTCTCCTTTGAAGATCTTTCAAAACAGAATGCTATTTGCAAAGACTGTTTTGAATCACGTATCTTTCACACAAAAGATGTGATATTTGCCATCTTGATAAACCCTGCAAATCAAAGCGCTGTCTCATTTCTATCAGCCAAGTAAAAAAAATAAAGTATTTGGTAACACCAGACCCAGCACAGACTCCTGTAAGCCCCACACCTGGTATACCCTTCCAGCTGACAAGAGCTGCTGGAAATTACTCCTGGAGTGTTTTCCTCCCTCAAATGGGGACACCTATGTCCCATATTGCCTATTAGGATGTTAAGTGACACAGCAACAAAAGCCTCACAAAGGACAGGAAAATCCCACCAGGAGAGCCATTGTGTGGCCATAAAAAGAAATTGTTTGCTCAATGTTATTTGTTCTTTACAAGTCTGCATTGGTTGTTAATTATCATCATGTTATCTATTTAGAAAAATATTGGTTTGATAATTAAATTCCCCATTTCTAGAAATTGAAGTCCACAAGTCTATAATTTGCCAGAAGCCTCCTTTGCAAGATAAAACCATTTCCTAGTGCAGTAGTCTTTGATTCAAAACATGCTGTTGCCAGCTCAAAAGGAATTCAGCATTTAACACAAATAACTTTCCTCTTAAAGAATTTCAGTAGTGAATCAGATTTACAATCTTTCTACACTGAACCACATAAGAAATTTTCACTGATAACGCGGTAAAAATTAATATTTGGCTAATGTAACACAGGGAGAATACTGGGCTCCTGAATCCCATACACAAAGCCACAGACTAACGCAAGCCAGTCACAAAAAAATCTCACAATTAACTGATGCAAAACATAATGATACAGCTTTTCTGCAAATTAGAGAGAATGCTATCTTTTTACCCAATAATATTTTAAAGCCGTCTCAAATCACCATTACTATTTCTTCCTCTAACAAATGTATACTGCGTTCTCCTTAGAGATGGACCTTCACCAAAACACTCAATCTGCATATTTATTATAGGCCAGATACAGATCTGCAAGCAATTAGTGCCTATTTAAGAGAGGCATCCCAAAAGGACCAGTCTGAGGATATTACAACAGATTAAAATTCAAAATCCATCTTTTTTTAGATACATCTGTATTATTTTTGTTACATACTGTTGTATTTTAATTACATACCACCAACATATCACTAAAAATCAGACAACCTAAGAATTCAAAGCCAAATCCACAGTTAGCAAAAAAACATCTTTTATTTAGGAAAGTCAAACCAAACACTTGGATATAATGTATCCCAGAAGATCTGAATTCCAGATCCAGGTCAGTTTAGGCCCATCTCTTCTACTGCATTTATGTATCATTCACAGATTCACAGCACTGAAGTTAAGCGTACTGGAAGGGTTCAAGGGCCTGCTTACCATGTTGACCATGTTGTAGCAAAGGAACTAGATCCAGCAGTGTCACCAGTGTCACGTAAAGTCCTTGATAGTCCAAAGATGGGTAGTCTGATAACTGAGCATCACGACTTTGCTGGCCACGTTCAGATGGAGCATCTCGCAGGACGCTGTAAAGGAGGGAGCGAGTAACAGTAGGGTTGATGGAACTGACCTGTGGTCTTAGAGATGGGGTGAGTGGGAATGGCACAGGAAAAAGACACATGGTCATGGGCACTGTCAAATTGGAGGCATCTTGATTCTCCTTCTTCCCTGTGCGGGACAAAATGCTGTTGGGGGGACAAAGAAAAAAAAGAGACAACAAAGACACAAAGAACAGCACATTACATTGAAATGACACTATAAAACAAATAATAAAAGACCAGATACATCCCACATAAGATGCAATCATTACCAAAACCAGTGCATCTACAAATCTAGCAACTATTCACTTTCATGCTTCAAGGTAAGAGAATTAAAAATTAACATCTAGGAAAATTTCATTGCATCTCATGTGTTATCTGGTTCATAAGGAGCAAAAATATAAAAACGCATGTTTCAGTGCCCTACCCATGTTTCACAGTTAAGAAAAAATCTGAGCATTTAAAGTGTTTGCTACGGAAAAATAGATGTGTCAAAATAGGCTGGTATTTTGCTCCAAGATTGAGAGATTTATTTCCTCTTCCTCCCCCAATCCCCTAATCTTTTGAGCCGACTGACTGAAAACATGCAAAATATAGGTGTGGCACTTGCAGAAACATGTTTTAGCAAAGAATAAACATGTGTGTTTGTTAAGATAGTCTTAAAAATCACATGTTTATTGCATTAAAATAATGTCTGTATGTATTTTATGATACTGTTTCATGACCACTCACTCAGTATCATTTGAGATAATGAAGTTTAAACAGGCACATGGATTTAGAAATAATATAATATTTCTAAAATGTTAACTAAACTACATTTGTAAAAGTTATAAAATAATATATAGTAGATGGTCTTTAGCATATGTCTGTGAGCTAATGATAATGATTGTTTATGTGTGTTTTTAACTTTGCCCATGTTTAGGGAGGAAACATTTTACTTTACAAATACAAACACTCCTTGGGTAAATAGTTAACTTTTGTAAAATCTAAGGGCTAAGCAAGCAAGACCGATTATGTAACTGCAGATCAGACAGTATGTTACCATACATTCCTGCTGTTACTTACGTTATTATTCAACAAAACTCACTATAAACTAAAGGAGAGATAATTTCAAAAAAATACAAAGGATTTAGTGGGAATCAAAATAGAAGCTACACGACAACCAGCTTGTTATGTTGCTTTAAGAATGTTGTAAACATGGTTGTAAACATGTTAATTTATGTTAAAAAAAATAAACCCCATTATTTTAAAAAGAAATGAATTGCCACTTAAGCAGTGTTGTATTTTAGTTATCAGGTAATTACAGGGTGAGTTCATAATCTTATGTGCCTATAAAGCATAACAGACCTTCTAAATATATTAAACCACACACAATGCTGCTCTTTTTTTGGTTTTTTGCACCTCTCAGTGGTTGTGATTTCCAAAAGCAGCTGCTGTTGGTTTAACTCTGTCTCCAAAGTCAGTGTTAGAACTTATAAAAGACAAGCCAGTGGCATGAAAATTTTGACAGAGTAATGAAGCGCAGAGTTATGTCAAGAGGGAGCGCTTCTGGAAACCTCTGTCCTCTTTAACAGTTCAGAAATCCCTGTCGCATCATCACCTTAGCAAAGATATCTCTTACCTCACAAGTTAATTCAAGAATTTACACAAGCAAGTTAAATACTTGCTAAGGTGCTTGTAAGAGCAGCTTACAAGAACTGTCATTCATTTGCCATATAAATAAAACACTTTCACAAGAACAGTTCTAGGCCAAGTGCCTACTATCACATCACACTTGCAGTCAGAGATGACAGACACAGTCTGTTTAAAGAAACTACATACTTATCCTTTTTCCCTTTTTTATTATGCTTTACATATTTTGTAGATTATTTTGGTTTCTGTTACCCAATGTCCAGTACAAGAAATGTGGTGACTGTCATGACAGTATTTAAGGAACTGTATCAGAAAATCACCTAAGATCTAGTATGACTTTAAAACCAAATGATCAGAGTGCTGATTCTTTTTGATTTGTTTGATGTTCATTTGCTGTACTTTGCAGCTCATGTTTGGAGATATGAACACACTAAATTGTATTCCTTCCCTGTCTAGCAACAGATGATACCAATAACCCATTCCTTCACTTCCCAAAACATGACTTCAAGTGAACCTATTTCCAGAAAGGATATTACTGTATTAATTAATCCCTGATTGGGAATGCTTAAGGCAGTGATGGAGAGCCTACTCTATAGGCTTCCCTTCCTTTTAACATGGAGCTATGGCCCACCTATGGATTAGAGGCCACATCATCTTGTATTTTGATCCAGGCATCCTTCCTTCACCAAAAGGGTGGTCAGGCTGCTGAGGGCAGCAGTGGAATCCCTGTCCCTGGAAGTGCCCAAAACCATGCAGATCAGGCTCTCAGTGACATGGTTTAGTGGTGGTCTTGGCAGTCCAGGAGTAATGGCTGGACTTGATGATCTAAAGAGGTCTTTTCCAACCTGGTTGATTCTGTGATTCTGTGATTGTTCACTTCAGGAACAGCAATGAGTCTGTATTTAAATCCCAGCTACAACCACGACAAATTTAGGAGGAAAAAACCTCACAATCAACCACCAAAATCTTCCAGACCCAGGCTTTTGCTTGACCCATATGTTTTACAAGTAATAAACAGAATTCTGTGTCAATATTGAAAATCTAGGATGCTCCCCGAGACCAAGATACAATGATTGCGGGCTGCTCCTGCTCCTGTTCAAGCCAAGTACTGAGAAATTTGAGTCTCTGCAGATCAAACTCCATACTGAACTTGCTCTGTGAGAAGTGATAAAGCTACCAGGGCTTCTTTCAAGATTTGTACATCTTTGCTGCAAATCTATCGCCAAATTATTGCTTTTCAGCAAAGGTTTCCTAAACTGTGAACAAGCAAATTGCTTCTCACCAAGGCAGCAAAACAAGCTTGAGCATTAATTAGCCACTGGGCATTTATAACTATTCCTTATGTAAAACACTTTACTTAGAAATACATATGGAGAATTTTCTCCAAGAAGACGTGAAAGAATGAGCTGTTCTGCAAGATGTTTATTAAGTCTTAAATCATTCCTCAAATGAGGGAGAAAACACTGAAAATGAGCAGGGCATGAAACAAATTCATGCTGTAATGTAAAGAAATGCTTTTCCCAAAGAGAAAATTAACAAAGAACTAAATGGATCAATGTGCTATGCATTGTGTATGGTGATTTTATGTGATGCTTGCTCATAGAAATAAGGATTTTATTTTTTTTCAACCATTCCGCATCTGTTCCCCCCACCCCTAAACTTGTGATTTATCGAGGCTGTAGATAGAGCAAAGGAGCAAGTTAACCCTTTGTGCATTCCAACTATAGCTAACAGAATGACACCAGATATGAATGTGATTCAAAACAGTAGGAATGCCCCACTGGAAAGAACACACTCAATGTGTCCATAACATGGAAAAGTAAAAAGTATAATAAACAGTAAAAGCTACACCTGCATAATTCAATCATCATATGAAATTTCTCTGACTAATTTCTACTCCTACGACTACCTATGCTCACCAAAAATGTTTGTCCTAAAAATTCCAGCTGCAAGGAGAGTACACAACGAACTGGGAAATCTTTTTAAAAGTTGTTTTAAAATAGTAGCTGATCATAAGCAACTTATTCTGAAGGCCAGACCCGAAATCTCCAGAAATCAATGGGAATTGTTGCTACTTTTTGATCAATATTCTCTTAGCAGCCCAAATTCATTGCATGTGCTCTGTCTCAAGCCAGAAAGATTATTCTCCACCAGGTTCTTCTATGTTAAACCTTACACAATGGAGCCTCAGTGTAGGAGGCAGAAAGAAGACTCGGCGTGCAGAATATTGAAAGAAATTTCTGAACACGCTCTTCAGAAAAGTTCTTAACCAATCTGCTTAGTTTTAGGGTAAATCTTGCAGAGATCTGCACACAGTGGGTGGGAAGTTTCCTTCTCTCCATCTGCCACACTAAATACAGGTTCTGTTTTGTTTTGCTTTTTTATCCAGCTTTTTTCTTAGTATCAGCAAGTGTTTAAACTCACAGTGGTCCAATCACAGCACTCAGGCTTTGACCCACAGTTCAAATTCCCCAGTTATGGGGATTCAGAATGTGCTTTTGACCTTGCTGAGTATGAGAACTCAGTCCACTTAAACCTAGATCCAAGTCCTGGCTTCTATTTCTGGTACCCTTCTAGCTCTGAGGCTGACCAGATCACAGATCTTGAAGGACAAAGTCTTTTGTGTAGACCTGCATCTTAAATACGATTATCACTTCTGCTGCAGGAGGTTCAACATTATCAGCAACAGGATTTTGGTTCAGTCCCATTCTGAACATGAAATGAAGAAACTGAGTTGCTCAGCTGTGCAGTTGGTACCCTGATTTCTGATCTGCTCTCACAGTCACTATAAAGCTTTTTCAGTAAGCCCAGGAACATCACTGCTCATGGATTGTGAAGAATTTGTCACACCGGATATGTCAGCTGTATGGCTTAGAAAGATGAAGACAACAGAGTGGTATAAAAACACTTTCTTTAAGCAGCAGACACTAAATCCATGCTGTCAACGTACTTCTGCCCAAGAAGAAAAAGATCTCATTATAGGACTTGGCAGTTACAGCTAAGGGAGAAAATGTCAAGTTCAACTTTCTTGCTTAAAGGCCCACAGCATTTAAGCAGGTGGTATTTTGTCGTACAGAACTTTACCTAATGCGTATGTTGTGCAAATAATGCATCAAAACAGCCTGATGTGGGAACAGAGCCACATTTTAGAGGTAACTTCAGTGACTCTTTGAACATTTTTTTCCCCAGCGCTGCAGTATAATGAGACAAAATTTAATTTATTCATCTTAAAAAAATAAAAGCCCTACTGGTTGAGGGAAACCAATTTCACAGCGCTTAAACACTTCGACTCTTGGAATTTTCAAAAGTAAACAGGAAACTACCCGTCTGCCGTGAACAGGTGTTCCATTAATAATAAGCACTTTTGTCCATGTATTTTACATTCATACAAAGGGGGTCAAGAATTTTGATACACCCCAAGTGCTTTTAAACGAAAGTTAGAATGAGCTATGGTTATCCCTGCAAGTTTAAATTGCTGCTTCTCAACCTGCATGCATTATAGGGTGTACAAATACATGGGTTAATTGTATTTTTTTTAATATTTCCTCATCAAATAAGGCAAAGAGTTGCATTTCCAAACTAGCTTCTGACAAAAGGGACAAACTTTCCAGTATAAATCAGGAAGCAATGCACAGGAATGCACGTTTAACTGCTTTTTTCTGGAAGTGAAAACTATCCAAAACCTGTGCAGACAAAAATCACCTTCACTGTCAAAAGCTGTTTTAAAACCAATTTGAAAGTATGACTCCACTAGTAGCACCATGAAATGTACATCATTCCGAATTGAGTCCCTCAATTTTTCACATCTTTTTAGGAAGACAAGAGGTAGTATTTCCTATTCAAAATATGTTCTGTGATCATAAGATACTTAGTACTAGATACTATCATGAAATATTGGACTAAATCAAAACCCCAGGTCAGAACACCTGGTTTTGCCATGCAACTCCAGATCTGCATATAAACTTTCTGTCTACGTGTATTCTTACAAGGGACTGAACCAGAACCCAAGCCTGACAGCCAGCTGAACTACAGCACAGTAAGAAGCTAATTCTGCTCATCTGGCATTGCTCTAGGATCCTGAGGTACCAGGACTGTTAAGGAAATCGTGAGTATAACATATCTAAAACTTTATAGGTCACAAATTCCCTTTTTCACAAGTTCAGCACTTTACTGCATTCAGCTAAGTCTTAGAAGGGCCAAGCAAATGTGTAATCAACCAAGTTTATTTTAGAATCAGCCACTCAGTAAGCAGCTCAACTGGGCAAATTGGGCAACAGCCACTGAAGAAATTAATTCATATCAGTCTTTTCTTAAATTATGCTCTGACTCTGTTTTGCTGAGCACTGACCCATTAAATCTTGCAACAAATTAAAAGTCAATCAATACCCTCCTACAATTCTTTAGCTCTTTATTCTTCAAGAGCATTAGTTAAAACTTACCTCAATAACGTCTGAGAAAAGTATTTCAGAGTATTTGCAATGTCAGTTCCAGAGGGCACAGGGTAAATGTTGTGGAGGACCCGGTTGTGGTATTCCTGAAGGTATCGGATTTTGGAAGCAACTACACAAAAGACAAAAAACAAACACAGAAACTTTCATTCAGCCTTTTTGCTGACTGACAGAATCACATCTGCTCCTACTACTGCTGATTTTCTTTTTTTTTTTTTTTAAGACTTAAACTGTGAAAAACAGGAGTTCTCCCCCTGTTCCTTCTGTTTTGACTGAATAAATTGAACACACTAACGCAAGTGTGCCAAGGGGAAAGCATGGAAGTGAATGCCTGCATCTGTATTAGTGCTAGAAATTTTAAATAAAAAATAAAAGAAAAGTTAAACAACAAAAAAATGCACTTCTTCCATGTCTCCAAGCATCTCAAGATTCATTTATAATGAATGAGTCATCGGATCACAGGAGGTTCATGTGAGACAGATAAATATTTCTACAGCCAAAGCAGAGACATATGCTGAGACAGAAAGAGCTTATGTGATTTACTTTATGCCATGCATTTACTTTTGCAATTAACTAAAGTTATTAAAAGATCTGTGCTGTTTATTTTAGTGTTTTAGGAAGTCTGACCAAGCAGGTGAGGGGATTCCAAAGAGCAGCAGGAGCTCTACACCTTTCCTAAAACTATTTTTGTGTTGTTTTAAAAATAATAGTGTGCTTATTTTCTAATAGAGAACACTGTTCACTACAAGAAAAAAGGGATTACCCACCATAGCTGCAATGCCTATGTGGCACAAGACAGTCTCACACAGAGACACCTTAGCACAATCCCCTCTATTTTTTTGCTCTGCTCAGACTAATCTGCAAAGAAACAGAGTGTACTGGCGGTGGCAGAGACTGCATCAGCTCAACAGCTGTTTATAGCATCACCCTGTGCAGACACAGCCCCAGTGAAAGCAGAGAATTTAATGATATTAAAAGTGCACCAAGACTGTGTAATAGGCAGTTAAAAGGCAACATATTTCTGAATTACTTCAGCCCTTGAGCATATGGATTATGAGTCCTTTCCTACACCAACATATATCCTTCTTCCCCTACAGGGCTCCTCCAGTGCGGTAGATAAATTGTGCTTCCTAAATGAGCAATTAGTCAATACTTTGTTTCATTCTCATTGTCAAATGGCATTCATTAAAGAAGGAATATCAGTAAGTCCTCTCCTGAACAGAAGGGCACTAACTTCCTGAGAGACACTGCTATGCCCCTTCTGCTGCTGTACCTCAATATCTCATGAGCATTCTGATTCATTTCTGTACCACAGCCAGTTAAATGAGAAGGGGTGACATTATATGCATATCACAGAAAAAGACTGAAGGACAGACACCAAGAGTGAAGTGTCTGCAACTGCTGTTGGAGGCTCAACTCAAGACACTGAGAGCCATTTTCCCAGTATAGATAGCAGCACGTACTGGACTTTTACATCCAGGAAACAAAAGCATCTGTGAGCCCTCACTCACAAAACAAACAAGGTTTGACAATTTCAAGTCAGTCACCCATATAATGAGGAAAACTTAATTAATCACCAAGTGAAAAATACCATCTGCTTGAATTGCTTGACAAGAAACTGTCTTCCAGTGCCCAACTGCCCCCATCACGATCATCCTTTCTCCCATTTCCAACTGTACTAACTGTCCCCTCCCAATTTCTGCCACAAGTGAAGCTTCTACAGACAAAAGTCTCCCTCAAGGTATAGCCCTGCTTCATGACAGGGAGAAAGCCCACTATGCGACCATACAGGGCTGGGGTCTATGGGAAAACAGCAAGTATGAGAACCTGATTTCCTCTCCTCACCTCACATTTCATTCGTTCTGCCCAGTATCTCAGTTTCCGACCCTGATTTGTAGGTCAGTTTACCAGACTACTTAGACAGACACTTCTTTTAACTGCCATGAGGACCCTACAAAAACTGATCTAGATTAGGTTAGATTAAGAAAGGAATTACTTCACAAATGTACTTTGTGCTGCTATTTTCTCTTGCCGGGGAAAAAAAGAAGTATGAACCCAGGCACATTTGCAAAGAAAACAGACCACAATGTCACAGTACCCAACAAAGAACAACTCATAGCAAAATGCACAGTTTACTGTGGCTACCATGAGTGCTGTCAGATATCTGTAAGTGAACGGGATTAACAAAATGCCAGAGGTGCCAGAATTCAGGTCTAGATGTATTTCAGAGAACAGATATATCTGCCTTTCTACGGGTACTTACTTTCAAGAATGTACATACAGTATCTAGAATCTTTTTTTTTTTTTTAATAAAGAGGTAAATGCATTTATTTCTATTAATCAGTATTGACAGGCAATTGTATCAGACAAAATACCAAAATCCAAGAAAATTTACTTATAATGCCTACATATTAACATTAGCTTTAGGCTAAAGGTTTTAACCTCGCCTCTCAGTTATGCCTCCCAGAACATGTACAATTTCAGCACAGCCTCCCAGAACCTTCTGAAGGAAAGCCCCAGAGCAAAACTTTGACAACTTTCAAGATACAGAAATGTGTGAACAATCCGATATCCTGAGCACCCAGAGGTACACTTCAAAAATTCATGTTCCTCCATGGAAGTACTTAGCCACTGTCGTAGGGTCACCCCATTGAAAAAAAAATATATAGTAAAAAAATGAGAAAAAAGTTATTCCAGGATACTTTGTTGGGTTATCTCTCTCAGATCTACACAAACCTAACTAAACTCCCTAGCCCCACTGCAAAAATCTAGAGATGAAACCATTAGGAGTCTTTGAAGATGGTCTTGGTTGTTCCACCATCCTGAAGAACAGAGTGGGCATCAGGCATTCCCAGGACATTACTTACCACAACTAAACACCACTTTCTGCTATTTAAGGTGAGAAAGAACTAGGTTTTTTTGACTACAATAGAACACCGCAGGCATGCCATAATGAGTCAAATGACATCACCGTCAATACTGCTGGTATGAGATACAAGATGCATGTGGTCACAAAGAAGGGAGGCTTCAAGACAACTTCCCAGACTGCCACAATTTTACCTGTTGTTCATGCAACCTGCCAAAGAGCTGTGGGGTGGCCAAAGATTCACATTTAGACCAGCACCTCTTCTGTTCTGATCAGTCTGTTTCCTCATTCGTAGTGTTTTGCTGCTGCTCTTGGTAAATTGAGATTCATTATGACTTGTCACTTGTCTCCTTCCCAAAACATTCTGGTTCTTGCCTGTCAGTCAATGAGGGCAGAAGCAACAGCAACAGCTGGGGTTTGAAGGTTTGCCTGGTAGTGATGTATGCACATCAATATAATCTGTGTCAGATCCATCACCATTTGTAAAGAATTGCAGGTAAGGGAATCTTGAAGTTATGTAGAGACAACAACATTTGGTAATGATGTAGAATAAGTTAGGGGAACAGCCTTGGTAAACAAAATGCATTCAGTAGGTTATAACACACAGGATATATCCATTAACCAAATACTCTACCTGGAGCATCATGAAAAGGAACCATTAGGAGGTTGAAAGATCTGGAACCCGGACCCCAAATAAGTCTTAAAATAGAAACCAGCAGGGACACGGCAGGCCAAGATGCACTGTCTTGAACATTACAAGGGGATAAAAAGAAGAAACAGCCAAGGATAAAATATGAAAGAGAAGCTCAAACAGAGCAGACCAAAAGCATTAGGAATGGAGGAACAGAGAAAGCAGAATATAAAAGAAAGAAAATGCCAAAGGCAGTGTCGAGACAAAAGGTGTCAGAAATTCTTCCACATGCTGGTGTCAAAGAGGCATAATTAATGTATAAATATCACAAGAAGGAAGAATAACTACAGAACTTAAGAGAGGGGTGAGAAAGGCAGAAAGAACAGTAGACAGCCGAACACTGCACACTTCAGAGCTGCTGCACAGTCAGAACATTGTGTCGCTATTTATGAGGCCAGAAATATATACCTATAGCAATAAATTAGCATCCACATAATATCTTAATAGCAACAGCATTCACCACTGTAAATAAGCAGTAAACCCTAAAGGAAAAAAAAATGCAAGTATCCTTTTCCTTAGATCAGTTCAGCACAGGCATATATAAAGACAAGGATCCTTCCCAGCGACCTGGAGGAAGGAGACAGCAAGTCACAGCATGCAAGGTGTCAGATCGTATCATGTCATCATGACAAACACCAGTCCAAGCTACTGGTCACAGACTGCCTGGCTCACAACCATGACGCTGAATCGGGAGAAAAAGCATCTTTAATATAGGTGACAGGCTTGACCACCCTGATATTTTTCTTTAAGCCTCCCACCAGGCTTCTTGCAGACACACCAGCTGTTAGCAGCACCAGCCACCGCAGGGAACACTTCCATGGCACAGCTGGTGACATCCCAACCACCATGTCATCTGCTCTCACTCAGATCAGATCTAGCCATCATGGTGGTGAAACATCCGTGGCTGTGAGGCAGCTTGCCAGGCCCCGGCCAAGGGCTGTCAGCACCAGGAGGGCTCCTGCTGCAAGGCTCTGGGGGTTATGGCAGGCAGCATGCCAGCGAGACAGTAACACTCTGCCTATGTTCACCTAAAAGGTGAACAGCACAGCAAGACTGACAGCACACCTCCCTTCTCGCTATCTCACAGCAAGACCACCTTCAAGATGACAATGGATAGGTCATCTCTGGTCTCCACGGTCGGATCTCCAGTCTCTCGCGGGGGCTACATCCTTTGGGACATGGCACGGCACTAGCTGAGAAGGCAGGCTGGAGGGTTCTCGCCGTGGGGTGGAGGGCCAAGCCGGCCGCCTGTCTTAACTCTCATCCCCCATCCCTCACATGTATCCCCAGGTTCCCGGCGCTGCTTCTGCACCAACACGCGGTCCCCCCGAAGCGAGGCGCGGAGCTGGAGGCGAGATGCTCCAGGGGCCGCC